>JAODAL010052501.1:0-25932 GCA_025379985.1 Phyllomedusa bahiana
AAGACAGGTTTAATGGTCATACTGCGGTACAGGACAGGTCTAGTCAATGTCCAGTTCACTCAAATGGTGGTTGAAAGACTCCTTTTTCCGGCACTTTTTAATCTGGGGGTCATGCAGGTTTGGGGCTCATGCTGTGGCCCAGGACAGGTATAGTCAATGTTCAGTTCAACTAAAATGGTGGTTGAAAGACTCCTTTTCCCGGCATTTTTTAATCTGTGGGTCAGACAGGTTTAATGGTCATACTGCGGTACAGGACAGGTCTAGTCAATGTCCAGTTCAACTAAAATGGTGGTTGAAAGACTCCTTTTTCCGGCACTTTTTAATCTGGGGGTCAGACAGGTTTAATGGTCATACTGCGGTACAGGACAGATATAGTCAATGTCCAGTTCAACTAAAATGGTGGTTCAAAGACTCCTATTTCCGGTACTTTTTAATCTGTGGGTCAGACAGGTTTAATGGTCATTCTGCGGTCCAGGACAGATATAGTCAATGTCCAGTTCAATTAAAGTGGTGGTTCAAAGACTCCTATTTCCGGCACTTTTTAATCTGTGGGTCAGACAGGTTTAATGGTCATTCTGCGGTACAGGACAGGTCTAGTCAATGTCCAGTTCAACTAAAGTGGTGGTTGAAAGACTCCTTTTTCCGGCACTTTTTAACCTGAGGGTCAGACAGGTTTAATGGTCATACTGCGGTACAGGACAGATATAGTCAATGTCCAGTTCAACTAAAATGGTGGTTCAAAGACTCCTTTTTCCAGCACTTTTTAACCTGAGAGTCATGCAGGTTTGGGGCTCATGCTGTGGCCCAGGACAGGTATAGTCAATGTCCAGTTCAACTAAAATGGTGGTTCAAAGACTCCTTTTCCCGTCACTTTTTAATCTGTGGGTCAGACAGGTTTAATGGTCATTCTGCGGTACAGGACAGATATAGTCAATGTCCAATGAAACTAAAATGGTGGTTGAAAGACTCCTTTTTCCGGCACTTTTTAAATCTGGGGGTCATGCAGGTTTGAGGCTCATGCTGCGTTCCAGGACAGGGATATTCAATGTCCAGTTCAAGTAAAATGATGGTTCAAATCATACTGCCTTCTGGCACTTTTTAATTTGTGGGTGATGCAGGTTTAAGGGTCAGGCTGTGGTACAAGACAGGGATAGTGAATGGTCTGTGACTTTTTTTCTGTGACTTTTATAACCTAAGTGTGTTGCCTAAGATGTAGCACGTATCCATTTGACTGTTGTGGATGTTAATTCCAGCTTCTCCAGCCCTGTTTGGGTGTAATAATAAAGGTGTTGTTCCTCTCCCATAGACTTTAATGGTCATCGGCGATAATCTATTATCGACTTTCGGAAATCGTCTTGATAATTGCCGATATCGACTATCGACCCGATGACGATAGTCAACGTAATCGCTCATCACTAGTCAAGAGCTGTGGATGGCTCTGCGCCCTCAGACCGACCAGTGGCTGGGTGCTAAGAACCTGGTGCCAGGCAAGGTGGTGTGCGACAACGGGAGAAATCTTCTTGCTGCCCTACACATCCCCTGCCTGGCACATGTCATGAACCTGGTTGTGTAGAAATTTCTCAAGCGTGACCGGGGTCTTGACTGTCCGCTGAGGAAGGCTCGAGGTCTTAGCTCACACTTCCAGCGTTCGCACCCTGCTTCGGCACGACTGGCAGCATTGCAGCGTGATCTGGGCCTCCCCGCCAACCGTCCGATATGCGATGTGGCAACAAGCTGGAATTCCATCCTCCACATGCTCCAGCGATGTTGGCAGCAGCATAATGACATTGTATAGTATGAAATGTCGCATGGCCTGATGAGCAGTGGTGCGGACTTCGGGGTGTTGACCCATAGAACGTGGAGGCAGGTGAAGGATCTCTGCACCATCCAAAATGGTCAGTCAGGACGATGGCATTGTCAGCATGACCACTGTGGTTATATTTTTACTGGAACAAGTGTTAAACACTCTTCGGCAGCAGATCCAAGCATTGATGGAGGAGGAGGCCGACACAGATGCGGACATTTAGCCTTACACACTGAAGGATAAAGAAGGCCCGACTGTTTCCCAAATGTATAGGTCTTCTTTAGGCGGAGGTTCAAAATCCAGGTCTGGTGGAGGACGGCAGTTCAGAAAGAGCAGAGCACATGAGTCTATCCAGGGCTCTGGTGACGGCCAGGATGAGGAAGTGGAGGAGGAGGAGGAGACAGGGGTGGACACCGACGGTACCGATTTCCCTTCAATGGTAAGAGGTTGGCGCAGCTTACAGGAGGAGGAGGAAAAGGAGTAAGATCTGGTTAGTGCCCCTCGCCCCTGAGGTCTAGGAGATCCAGGCATCCCAAGCATCCCACACATGAGTGCTTGAATGTTAAATTACCTGCAACATGATCCATGCATCAAGGCAATCAAAATGAACAGCGTTTACTGGGTGGCCATCCTCCTTGATCCACGTTACAAATCAAAAGTGAGCAATTTCTTTCCAACCACACAAATTGACAGTAGAATGCAGGAATTTGAGAGAGTGCTCATTGACCAACACGATGACATATATTTAGATTCTTCTAAAGCATTTGATACTGTTCCACATAAAAGGTTGGTAACTAAAATGAGAATGCTTGGACTGGGGGAAAATGTGTGAAGTGGGTAAGCAACTGGCTCACTGATAGAAAACAAAGGGTGGTAATTAACGGTACATACTCAGACTGGATCCCTGTTACTAGTGGGGACCACAGGGATCAGTATTGGGCCCTATTCTCTGTAACATCTTCATAAATGATCTTACACAGGGATTGCACAGTAGAATATCGATCTTTGCAGATGATACTAAGCTCTGTAAAGGAATCCACACAATAGAGGAAAATGTGTTATTACAGAGGGATCTGGATAGGTTGGAGGCCTGGGCAGAGAAGTGGCAGATGAGGTTTAACACTGATAAATGCACGGTTATGCACATGAGGAGAAAAAATCCATTGGGAATCCTGGTGGACAGTAAACTTAACTGTAGCAGCCAGTGTCAGGCAGCAGCAGCCAAGGCAAATAGGAGCATGGGTTGTACTAAAAGGGGCATAGATGCACATGATGGGAACATTATTCTCCCATTATACAATTCACTGGTAAGACCACACATAGAATATTGTGTACAGTTTTGGGCACCAGTGCACAGGAAAGATATTGTAGAGCTTTAACAGGTACAAAGGCGGGCAACAAAAATAATGAAAGAACTGGGTGGACTGCAATACCCAGAAAGATTAGCAAGGTTAGGATTATTTAGTTTAGAGAAAAGACGGCTTCGGGGGGACATAATAAATATGTTTAAATATATTAAGGGCCAATATAGAGATCTCTCCCAAGATATATTTATACCCAGAACTGTATCAAGAACAAGGGGGCATCCTCTACGTCTTGAGGAACGAAAGTTTTTACATAAACATAGAAAGGGATTCTTTACTGTTAGAGCAGTGAGACTGTTGAACTCTCTGCCAGAGGAAATTGTCATGATGAATTCACTAAAAGAGAGTGCTTGGATGCATTTCTGGAGCGTGATAATATAACAAGTTATAGTGACTAGGATTCAGGAGAAGGGTCATTGATCCAGGGATTGTCAGATTGGAGTCGGGAAGGAATTTTTTCCCTAACATGAGGACAATTGCTTTTACCTCATGGGGGTTTTTGCCTTCCTCTGAATCAACACTTTAGCAACACTTTAGCAAAATGGGCTGAACTGGATGGACGTATGAATTTTTTCGGCCTGCCAAACTATGTAACTATGTAACAAGACATCTGTTGCGTCCTTTTCATAATCTATTGATACGGTGGAACAACGTCAGCAATGTGCCAGCAGTAGAATGTCAAATAGCTGCAGCAACAGCAGCAGGCACTGTGGCAGAAGCCTACTGGGTGATATGTTTCAGTCATTTGTTACCACCTCACCAACACCTGCAAGGCAGTGCAGCATTCAGACACACAGAGGCCGCCTTAAGAGTATGGTCAATGAGTACCTGCGGCTCAACGCCAATGTTTTTGGATTTGGTCTGGACCCATTCGACTTCTGGGTGTCCAAACTGGATGAATGGCCTGAGCTGGCTCGGCATACCATAGAAGTTTTATCCTGCCCAGCAGCCAGCGTTATCTCAGAACGAACATTCAGCACAGCTGGCGGGGTGATAACTGACAAACGTATCCGTCTTTCCCCTGAGAATGTAGATGGATTGAAATTTAGTGTGGATCTCTGACGATTTTGTTTCACCCATTGCCGATGTCACTAACTAGTAAACTGTAGCATGTCTTCTTCATAATGTGATATACACATCCCATCACTCATCTATTAACATCAGTCATTCATCAGTCATCAGACTGTCTGCCATAAGTCATCTATTAAGCATTTCTGGGCCCCATACAGCCAAATCAAATGGGAACCCCACACATTACTAGTTCTTATTTTTTAACATTTTTGTGGGCTCCTTTTTTTTAGGGCCCTTGACAGGAGTACTGCACTACTGGCACCCCTGGCAGTAGTAGTTAGTTAGATTAGTTATAGGGGAACACCAAGCTTAGGAAATCAATAGATAGCAATAGTTAGGGATCTTTTTATTGCTGGCTGTATCTTTCCCATCTTTATTCTGAGTTCCCAAAAGTTCATTTCTACTCTTTTGGGGGTCCAGCTATTGCAGAAGACAACAGCAAATCTGCTATAAAAAGTAATTGCTTTCAAATACAAGTTGCTTGCTGCAAATTTTGTCGAGTGTGAAAAAGGTAATTTTGCTGGTTTGGTGGTCATGCTACTGTAAAAGACACCGCTAGAAAATGTCCTATTGAAAAAAAAACTTATTTCAAATCCTAATTTCATCTTTAAAATTTTATTTGAGTGTAAAATAGATTATTTTTGCTGTTTTTTGGAGTCCAGCTACTGCAGAAGACACCATAAGCAAATGTCCTATAGAAAGAAAACTATTTATTTTTCAACAAAACAGTTCTACTTTGGTTTCATCTGACCATTTGACATTCTACCAGTCCTCTTCTGGATCATCCAAATGCTCTCCAGCAAACTTAAGATGTGCGCAGACATGTACTGGCTTAAGCAGGGGGACACGTCTGGCACTGCAGGATCTGAGTCCATGGCGGCGTAGTGTGTTACTCATGGTAGTCTTTGTTACCTTGGTCCCAGCTCTCTGCAGGTCATTCACTAGGTCCCTCCATGTGGTTTGGGGATTTTTGCTCACTGTTCTTGTGATCATTTTGACCCCATGTGGTGTGATCTTGCATGGAGCCCCAAATGGAGGGAGATTATCAGTGGTCTTGTATGTCTTCCATTTTCTAATTATTGCTCCCACAGTTGATTTCTTCACACCAAGCTGCTTGCCTATTGCAGATTTGGTCTTCCCCTCCCGGTGCAAGGCTACAATTTTGATTCTGGTGTCCTTCGACAGCTCTTTGGTCTTCACCATAATGGAGTTTGGAGTGTGACTGTTTGAGCTTGTGACACATGGTAACTGTTAGGAGCCCTATTTCACTTTTTGTATCAGAGTCCAAGAACTTCAAGCTATGCCTCTGCTTGCAAGCTTTGTACATGTGATATATGTGGTGGCAGCAAGAACATCCCAAAGGGAAAGATGAAGGTTCAGGGGTGTAGTTATAGGGGGTGCAGTGGTAGCAACCACTACAGCGCCCTGCACCCTGAGGTGTCCCAAAATCCCCTTTGAGACATAAGAAGATACCGGTATTGGAAATGGCACATGGTAACTGGCAGGGGTGCCAATAGGGCAGTACTCCTGTCAGGGGCTCTAATCAAAAAGGGGCCCACTGATATGTTAAAAAATAGGAAGTAGTAATAGGTTGGGCCCCCATTTGATTAAGCTGCATGAGGCCCTGAAATGGTTAATAGATGACTGACGGCAGCCCTGGCTACCACTGCACCCCCAATAACTATGGCCCTGCCAGCTGAACCTCCATGTTCCCCGTTGGGATGTTCTTGCTGCTACCACATATATCACATGTTCTTGGGCCCTGGTGCAAAAAGTGATAGGGGGCTCCTGCCAGTTACCATTTGTCATTTCCAATACCGGTGTCTTCTTCTGTGTGAAAGAGGCCCCATAGCAACTGCTACCACTGCACCTCCTATAGCTATTCTGTCCTCATCTTTTCAGTTAGCTATTGAAAGGAGTGAATTATTTTAGCCTCTCAATTTTTTTCTGTGACTCTTAGAACCAAATTTTCTTCACTAAGTTGTTCCACGTATCCAGTTTACTGTTATGGATAATAATTCCAGCTTCTCCTCACCTGTATAGATATAAAAATTAACCTGAACATCTTCTCCCATTTACTTTATTGGGGATTGAAGATGGGCTTCTCAAAACTCAATCTTGATCTTTTTAGGAATTGCTCAACACTACTCAAGTGGAATTTCTTAAACACAAACACTCTTGCAATCTTGAAGGTTCTGTGGGCTCCTTTTATGAACTCTGAGCTTTAGTTCCTTCCATAGATTTTCTATTGGATTCAGGTTAGGTGAGTGGCTGGGTAGTCTAGAAGCTTTATTTTCTTTCCCTGAAACCAATTGAAAGTTTCCTTGGCTGTGTGTATCGGATTGTCTTGCTGAAATGTCCAACCTCACTTTATCTTCATCATCCTTGTACATGACATCAGATTTTTATCAAGAATATCTCGGTACATTTGTCCATTTATTCTACCTTCAATTATATGAATTTTGGAGGGGCCATTTTGATGATGAAAAACAGCCCCACACCATGATGTTCCCACCTCCAAGCTTCACTTTTGCTATGGCATTTTCAGTTGGTATGGTGTTATGAAAGGCACTGTCATTTGGTCTCCAAATATGGTGTGTATTATGGCAACCAAAGAGTTCAAGACCATATAATATTCTCCCAGTATTTCACTGCCTTGTCTAAATGTTGTTGAGCAAACTTTAAATTCACTTGAACATGCTTTTGTTTTGTTCTGAAATGGAGTCTTGTGTGGTGATATGGCATACCAGCTATGGAGGTTGAGTGCATTACATACTGTATTGTTATCTTTGAAACAGTTGTACCTGCTGATTCCAGATCTCTCTATAGGTCTCCACAGGGGGTCCTTGGGTCTTGGACGACGCGTCTGAAACTTGCAGAGAGCACCTAGTTTATTTTTTTTCTTACTTAAGAATCAGTTGTGGGTAAATTAGAAAAAAAGTGTCTTCTGGTTGGGGCCGGCCTGTTAAGGAGTCGGGTTCCCCAAAAGGCAGGGACAGAGGCTGGGATCAGTGTCAGGGCCCCACTTGTCCGTGTCTTGTGTGTGTCCCTGACCATCCCTAACAAAAAGTACTTTAGTTTCCCTTTTTATGGACCTACACTACTCACAAAAAGTTATATTTTGACATCATGAGACCAACACCTTACAATTGATCAACAGTACCTCGCCATTGCGAGGTTTCAAGCAGGACGTTCGCAGATGTAAGTGACCACTGAGCTTAGAGTGTCACAGAGTGTCATCAGCAGGTTACAGCAGAGATACAGATAGACTAGAGGAGTCACAGAAAGGCAAAGAAGAGGTTGTCCTTTGGCTATGTCACACACTGATGACAGCTTCATTACAAAGAATGCCCTGAATGATGATGAATGTCATACAACTCCAGGCACATTTAAGGTAGGTATGAGGCAATCAAGTGTCACGTCAGACCATTCATAGCCATTTCCATCAGCGTGGTCTGCGTGGTAGATTACCGGCCAGGGTTCCCGAACGTTACCTGACCTGACTGGTGCATAGTGCTCTCCTTCATTTTTCCAACATGTATATTCTGCAGGTTGATATGATTTGGACACTACCAAATATGTAGGGTTTTTGTTATGTTTTAGTACTGTTAAAAATGCACAAACATTCTCTATTTCTTAAATTTGTGCTGCAGCACCATTTTCTCTGACAAATAACTTTTTGTTCTTCCATCTACAGATCTGAGTGAGGGTGCATTTTGTGCAGGATGAAGCTTCTTTTTTATTGGTACCATTTTTGAATAGATGTGAGTTTTTGATCATTTTTTAGGGGACCAAATTCAAATAACCAAAAAAATGCAATTTTGGCTTTCGAAATTTTACTTGGTGTTCAGCAAATGGGATAAATGGTGTTATATTGTAATAGATTGGACTTTTACAACACAGCGATTCCAAGTATGTTTAACTTTTTTATTTATTTTTCACTTTTATTATTTGTAAAATGACAAAAGGGGATGATTTGAAGTTTTAGGCCCCATTCCCATCATCATGTCATGTTTCAGCCATGCATCATCTTCAAATAAGTATCACATTTGAACATGCTTCATGTGCTGGGCACAGCTTATACCGATGGGAAATAAGGGGAAGGAAGTTCAGAAGACACCATGTTTGCTCTGTTGTCTCCCATGGTTCGCCTGTGGTGTATTTGGTGATACATTTTTCAATGTGTGATTGGGTCCTAACTTTTATACAGATTCACAAATAGTATACATGTACACAATAAACAGTTTATATATAATGATGTACAACTAATGATATTTTATGAAATGAGGATAATACACTGCGTTACATAACATCTGTATGTAAGATAATTGTACAGTCACTGATGGCAGACTCACTAAGGAGCAGAGGGCACGTGATTTTCCAGCTCAGCTGGGAGGAAGCAGCTGTTGGAGGATATGTAGTTTTCAAACAGTACGCTTATCAACTGTAACTCTGCCCACTAACCTAATAAGGAAAGAGATTCAACATGGCTATAGTATGCGATATCATAGCATTTACAAGTAGTTTAAATACTGTATATTGGCAAATATTTACTACTTTTCTGTAGTATTCCTACATTGTGTGTTATTTTTTGGAGTTTCTCACACAACCCCTTTAAGCTCCTTGTATATATAGTTACATAGTTAATATGATTGAAAAAAGACTTATGTCCATCACGTTCAACCAAGGTTGTGGAAAGTGTGGGTGAAGAATAAGGGATCAGCAAGTTGTGCAAAAGGACTGAAACATTGAACAGTCGGACATGTGCATTCTAAAGTTAAGAGATGCTCTCATTTAGATCATCTGACAACATTTTCAAGAAATGTTATACTCCTCCAGAACTGTCAACCACAAACCAAATACTCCTCCCTTATTGTGAGTAATGTGTGCTATCTTGTCCCATTGTTGATTGATCTTGAATAGTGGGATGCTGAATGTAGAGGCACCAAACACTGTCAGCAACACTGGTCACCAAAAATAAAGAGCGAGATGTATGAAAACTGAAACAGAGTAGACAGTCCTACTTTTCCATAGGTTAGTGCAGTCTGTACCATGGGTGGGCCTGTGTCCCTGTTGTGGCCCCTGTTCCTTTTACCAGTGTGTACTCACCTGTGTCCTGGCTCTTGCTCTAGTCTTAGCTGCTGTTGGCATCGCATGTGTGTGCTGGCTTGCCAAGATTTAAAGGAAACAGTACATAATTACCTGGCCAAAGTCGTTTCACCACTTGGGACTTAAGGAACTTCCTGCCTGTACTATGGGTCATTTTGTTGATGTCTCTAGTTTGATACTGACCGCTGGTTGTTTTCTGGTTACCTGCAATTATTGACGTCCTGGTTACTGCGTTCACTTGTACTGCTGTTACCTGTATTACACCAGTCTGCTACCTGCCTTGTACTCTTCTACCTGTCATCGGTTGCTACCTGCCTGTGCACCATCATCTCTGCCTGTTCCTGCTGTCCTACATCCAGCACTTCTGCTTTCACTGAAAGAAGCCACATCAGGGGTAGTGACCTGAGGGTTCCCCACAGCTAAGTCTGTCTAGCCTTGCAGCAGACTCCAGTGAAGACCTGGGACACCTTGCACTCTGCTCCCTGGCATGGTTTTCATCTCTTGTGGTGACACAGAGGATTTACATATACCTAACTGTCCGTTACAGTACAAACTGACCATGGATTCGACCAATGCAGCCCTGCCTGACATCCAGTATATGGCAGCCTTAGTAATCCGTCATGGCATCCGTTTGGAGCAACATTTGCAGATAGTTCAATCCTTTACCACATGTCTCGCTGAGGCTACTTCTGAACCTGCACCTATAGTAGCTCTGCCTTCCGTTGCCATTGCCAATTCCAGCCTGCATCTGACACTACTGCCCTCCTGTTACCATGGTGATCCCAAGACAATTTGAGGTCCTGGCACATCAGTTCCCATCTGATTGAGCCAATGTGGCTTTCATCATCAGCCTTCTCTCAGGGGAAACCTTGTCCTGGACCTCACCCCTCTGGGACTGAGGGGACCCGATGACAAAGGATTACCAGGAATTCTTGGGCACCTTCCGTAAAGTCTTTGAAGACCCTGAGTACAATATCTCTGCTGCTTCATCTCTGCTCCACTTCAGACAAAACGATTCCACAATGGGCCAATACACCATTCAATTCTGCACATTGGCCTCTGAGCTTTTCTGAAATAATGAAGCCCTAGTGGCAGCTTTCTGGGAGTGCCTCGCCGGGTGAATCGTAGATGAGCTGGCTGGTAGTAACCTACTAACTACCCTGGATGACCTCTTTGCTCTAGCTATCAGGATTGACATCCGTTTCTCAGAGAGAGAGCTTGAGCTTCGCCAGCAGACAGTATTCCCCTGGCCTCACATCCTTCCTCGTCTTGCATCTGTCTTCCTCAGTCTCCCTTACCCGGCAACCTTGGGTGAAGATGTCTCTGTTCCTCATCTGAACACACCGGTCACTCTCAGTACTGCATCTGGCTCCACATTTCATGTCCCCGCCATTCTGGACTCTGGTTCCTCTGGGAACTTTATCCATCCATCTCTGGTTTCCAAATATCACCTGCCTGTCTTCCATCTAGAAAAGCTTCTGCAGTTTTCCTCCATCAATGAGGAAATTCTGAAGAACCTGTTCTGTTCCATAACAAGCCCCTGACTCTGCACATTGGGAGGTCCCACAAGGAGAAGATCTTGTTCCGTGTTTTTCCTTGTTCCTCTGCTACAAACCTCCTTGGTCTCCGATGGTTACAACTCCATGCTCCAGCATTGGATTGGAAAATGGGTGAAATTATCAATTGGGGTCAGCAATGCTACTCATGCTACCTCAAGCCTCTCCATCTGGTGTAATCTCGCTCACATCTCCCACTGCTGACCACCTCTGTTCTTGCTATGGCCCCCAAAGACAAAGAAAGCAGGCTGGTTTGTGTTCCGTTGTTTCTTGAAGAAGTCAGCGGGCGCGGAAGAAGAGGAGGCTTAATGGGGGTGACTGTCATGGTCCACGCCGCATCCTGGTAGTCCACGGTGTGCCTTTGCCCCGTTTTGGGCCCCCTTTTTCCTTCCCAGATATACTCCTGTCTCGTCCTTCTTGGTCCCTGTGCTCCCCAAATCCCAACCAAGATTTAAAGGACGTAAAAAAAAATTACCGGGCCCAAATGTCCTTTCACCCCCTGGAAACTTAGGAAACTTTGTTGATTTTCCTAAATTTTGATAAACCTTTTTGCTGTCTGGTTCCTGAATTTACCTGTACTGCTTCCCTATATTGCTCCCTGTCGGGGATTTGACCTGCATGGTTTTGCCCCACCTGTGCCCACACCTCTCCCTATTTCCACAAACCCATGCCCGGCATTACTGATCAGCAAGAAGTCACCAGGGGGTAAAAACCGGGGGGTTTCCCCCCCGCTAAACCCACCCCGGCCTTGCAGAGGGCTCCGGTGAAGACTTTAGTCTCTGCTCCCTGGTTGTTTGCATCCCCATTCTTGTGGTGCCCAGAAAACCCACAAAACCCCTATCCGTTACAGTGACTTTTGTCGGGTAGGCTGTGCTCAGGCTGCTGGTAAAACAGGCGCACCCTGTTTGCGTCCCACCTGTCCACAAGCTGACAGTTAGATGACAGAGGCCCAACCATCCTGACAGGGGGCGGTCGCACCAGCCAAGGGAAAATGGAGGTGCCCCAATCAGCTACAGGGCTGTACCCAGGAACCCCTTTAAACCCCCTGAAGGTGGAGCGGGCCGTAAATTTTCCGGGCTACCTTGTGTTACTTTTTCTTTATTTGTGTTTTGTTTTCCGATAAATGACCTCGGCCCCTGTTCTTTGCCCCGGGTTTGTCTCCTGATTTTGTACCTCGTCCCGTTCGTTTTCCCTCGGCTTTTTTTCGTTTATCCCCTGTTCCTTTTTGGGGCTTGGCTTTCCTGATTTGATATTGCCCCGGACTGTCTGACTATTCTATTTCCTGGGCCCCCCGCACTTTAGCAGCGCAGGGACTGTCCCCCAGTTCCCGTTCCCGCTAGGGCACCGCAAGCGGGAGGGACAGTGGGTTTGGGTTTCCCAGTGGGGCTCACTGCCCCTCCCTTGAGTGACTTATCACAGGCCGAAACCTTTAAAGTCTACCCTCACTATGGCCCCCCATGATAGCTTTGGTAGAGCAGAGAGGGGCTAAACCAGCTAGCCCAGGATCTGGCGCTGGGGGGAAAAACAGGAGGCTCCCCAAATCAGGGGGTTTGATTTCCCCCCTGTGGATCCCCCTACCAGTTGCCTGACATTTCGCGGTAACAAGAAAGCCTTCGTGGCTTTTAGAGAGGGTTGTCCCTTTTTTTTTAAGCCCCCGCCATTTTCCGACAGGGGGGACAAAGAGTGGGAATGTTATGCCCTTACTTGGGGTTCCCCCAGGAGGGGGATTCTCTTTACCGCCTGACTCCCCTGAATTTCTTCTTGACGGTTCTTTGCCGTTGGGGGTATTTTTTAATGCCCTTGGGGAAGCTTGGCCGGGCTCAGTTTACCCCCTTGGGGCAGGGTAAAAAGACTGTGGAGGAGTTTTGGCCCAAATTCCATTGCTGGTAGTTCTGTTGGGGGGAACGACCCAGTTTCAGATGCCAGTTTAGTTAGGGTTAGTGACCATGTGAAGGATTATTGGGGGGTCCCCTCCCCCGGTACTTTAGATGGGCAATGGCAAAAACCTTCTTTGGACAGATGTTTTTGGGAGAGAGGGCGGGAAAAAAGGGTTTTCCCCCTGGGTGGTCCCCCCACCAAAGGTTTTTTAAAACCCCTAAATCCGTTGTTTCCCCCCCCCCCCCATTCAAACCCCCCCCCCCAAACCCAAACCCCCCCCCAAAGGTCAGGGATTTTGGTACTTTTGCGAGGGGTGTGTTGTAGTGGGGTGGGGTTGGGAATGCTCCAAAGGGAAAAGACCAGGTGGGAAACCCCAACCCCTAGGGGGTCAGCAAGAAGATCCCTGGGACAGTATTTTCCTATTTATCTAAAAATTGCTGTCCCAGTTAATTTACACTTGTCATTTTTGGGTTCGGGGAGTGGTTTGGGATTTACAATTTTTAACTTTAAAGACCAAAAAACCCTACAAACACGGTTGGGCTTTTACTCCACCCACAAAACCCGGGGGACAATCCAAAATTTTTACCCCCGAGCTGGAAATGGTGGTCGGATCCATACCCATTGAAAGTGTATTCTATTCATAAGGAGGGGTGCCCCCCTGTGTGGTTTAGGGGCCCCTGGTTCAAAAAAACCCAGTGGGGTTTTTTTGAAAATTCAGGGGAAAATTTGTCAGGTGGGGACAAAGGTTGTTGCAGAGTCTCCAACCATCTGGGGGAAAATGAGTCAGGTGTGTCTGGAAAACGGCTGGCCCGGTTAGGCCTATCGGCTCTTTGAATATGCGTGGGTAAGGTTTCCCAGAATCGTCCCCTGGGGAACTATGCCCCCCCCTGTACCGAAGTCCATAGTGGTTAGGAGGTGGTTAACCCGGTGGCTTTCCTGAATTACCCCCCCTCTTGTTTAATAACGTGTCCCGTCGTGCCTTCTAAAAGGTATATTTAACCTGTCTTCGCCCCCTTTTTGGCCTCCCTTTTACCATTTGCT
Organism: Phyllomedusa bahiana; assembly: GCA_025379985.1. Classification (NCBI taxonomy): domain Eukaryota; kingdom Metazoa; phylum Chordata; class Amphibia; order Anura; family Hylidae; genus Phyllomedusa; species Phyllomedusa bahiana. Next base: position 13,824 of record JAODAL010052501.1, read on the forward strand.
AGAAGGGGATTAGAAAAGAAGTCGCCCTATTTTAAAATTGTGTAAGGCCCCAGCAGTACCGGCCATTGGGGGGGGGAAAAGGCAGGAGAGATCATGGGTTCCGGCTAAATCCATCCAGTTTATGCCTTGGGGGGAATTCCCTGGGGTTTACCCGGGGCCAAACCCCGCAGGGGGGGGTCCGGGGCCCCTCTAAAAAGGGGGGTATGTCAGTGCTAGGCTGGGCTCAGGTGCGGGATCAAAAGCTGCAGCAGTGATTTTTTCCCACCCCAACCCCATGCTGCGGACAGCTCTGTTGGGGGACAGAGGGCCCCCCCATCCGAAGGGGGGGCGAACCAAACAATGGGAGGACCCGGAGGGCCCCCCAATCACTAAGGGGGGGCATCCCGGAAACCCCTTTTAAAAATCCGAAGGGAGAGCAGGCCGTGATATTCCTGGTACCTTGTGTTACTTTTTCTTTATATTTTTTTTGCTTATCCGTAACAGCCTCGGCTGTTCTTCTGACCCCCGGGTTTTTTCTCCTGATTTTGAACCCGTCCCTTCGTGTTTGACCCCCCTTGTTTATGTTTATCCCTTGGTTCCTATTTGTGGCTTGGCGTTTGATTTGATATTGACCCCACGTCAGACTATTTACTTTGACGGGCCCCAGCACTTTAGCAGCGCAGGGGCTGCGCCCGGTTTTCCGTTGGCCCCCCAGGGCACACGCAAGCAGGCAGGGGGCAGGGCTGGGTTCCAGTAGGCTCACGGGACCCCCTTTACGTGACACATTTTTCAGATGATAAATGTCACCGCACTTTTAAAAGTGTTCCCCTGTAGACAAAAACTGCACCCAAAAAGGCGCCCCGAAAGTGTGCCAAAAAATTTTTTTTTACCCCTTTATTGGGAGGGATTATTTCCCAAAAACTTTTGCAACACATTCTGTCGAGAAACGTTCATAAGTGTGTCTAATCTTATGAATGTAGCTTGACACGACCCTTTAGAATTGTCGCATACAAAACTGTCGAGGGTGTCGGATGCGCAGCAGTTTTTTTGTTAAAAACATGTCAGACAGGGGCAACGACAGATTTTTTGCTGCAAATCACTCCAGAAAACTGGCACAGCCCCATACATACATGTCGCCCAAAATGATTCCTGACTTCCAGATTGTTGGAGGAGTAACCAGGCATTCAGTACATGCCTGTGAAGGACTCAGTGAGGATGTAAAGCTATGTTACAGTGCTGGAATCAACGTAATAGGGAAACCAATAGGAGGGTATATTAAACAGCTTAAAGAAGCAGTAGAAAAGAGTGCAGTGGTGACTGTGTGTAGTGCCAGAGAACCTGCTGCAGACCTGTTTACATCCACCTTGACACAAGATATTGGGCCACTGACAAGGGATTAAAGAACACTGAGGGCAACATGTATGAACAGGGCTTTGCCAATTTTCTGGCTTGAATTGCGCCAAAAAAACTGTCATTGCCCAAGTCTGACATAATTTTAAAAGGTCTTTGACCAAAAAGTGGCACACTTCAACAGCTTTATATGCCCCCATTTTTTTGGGGGGATGTTGCCCACTTTCATAAGATTAGACACAATTATGAACGTCTTGAATGTGGCGCACAAATGTTGTACTAATCCACGCCAATTTCAAACTGGCCAGACAAATTCTGGCGCATGTTTTGACCCATATTTTTGTTTCACAGCAGGACACAAATATAATGTGTTATAAGACACTTTCATACATACTGACGAATGCTACACTGAGAAGTACGACTGTCTTGTCTGCATCAATTTTCATACATGTCACCCTGAGAATCTTGGCTGATCAGTGCAGACAGAAAGTAAACCCACTATAAGACATACTGACCAGTAGACAAAGCAATTTTTATCAATGGTCATCCCTATCATCTTAAACATACAGATGTAGCAGAACTAACCAGAACAGATATTGCACCGTGATATCACGGCACAGAATGTTACCTTACCTTTTTCAATGGCCTTTGTTTACAGTTCAGAGCAGATAACATTAAAAGCCGTGATATCATGGTCAAGCTGTACTCTGCTACATCTGTACAGGGTGAATAAGCCAGGGAGCAAATGAAGACAAGTCCAAGACTTTTACTTCTCCTCTTGAGGACTGATGTGGACGTCATGTTATACTGCTACCACAGGTTAGTTTGGCTGGTCCTCATAGAGGTATTCCATCACAGTGATTAGCTTTAAACATGTAGGCAAAGGTAAATAAAAGCTGTAACTAAATACATTGGTTTCTGATTTTGCTTCTCTTTAAAGTTAGGAGCAGATCATATCTCTTGCTTTTCTCAAGCTTCCCTCAAGTTACCAGTCACCTCTCCCTGTTCTAACAGGCTTAGCACTGGTGGGCAGGGGCGTCGCTAGGCAGATTCATTCGGGGCACGAGTCCCGAATAAATCTGCCTGTGCCCCGAATGTCTGCAGGCGGCGCCCGCTGATCTCTCTGACTGCACGTCCATTTCACAGCGGCCGCGCAGTCAGAGTCGGGGAGGGGGCAGGACGTATCGTTACCGTCCTGTCTTCTCCCCTGTATGTACGGCGCTTGGTAAGCGCTGTACATACACCTCAGCGTCGCAGGGAGTGTGATGCACTGCTTTCATCACCCCCCTGTGATGCTGGGATCCTCTAAGCCGGCAACTCTGCTGGCCCAAGGGGTATTGGGCCCCGCGAGACGGCGTAAGTAGCGAGATGACATCACGCTGCTTACACCGTTCTCAAGCTGCAGGACCTGGACGCACGGACCGTGCTGAGGTAAGTAGGTTTTTTATTTTATTTTTATTAGGTAAGGGGGCATATTATATGTGGCTAAGGGGGCATATGTGGCAAAGGGGCATATTACTGGTAAAGGGGGCATATTACTGACAAAGGGGGCATACTAGTGGCAAAGGGGGGCATATTACCTGGCTAAGGGGGCATATTATGTGGCTAAGAGGGCAGTAACCTCGCTACAGGGGGCTAATAACCTGACTACAAGGAGCATATTACTGGCTACAGGGGGCATATTACTGGCTACAGGGGGCAGTAACCTAGCTACAGAGGGCAGTAACCTGGCTACAGAGGGCAGTAACCTGGCTAGAGGGGCTAATAACCTGGCTAGAGGGGGCAGCAACCTGGCTAGAGGGGGCAACTACTTGGCTAAAGGGGGCTACAACCTGGCTACAGTGGGCTACTACCTGGCTATAGGGGGCAAATATTTACCTACAACGGGGGAAATTTTTACCATTTGAGGCACTATAGATGGGGATTTTGTAAAGAGATAGGAAATTGTAGAGAAGTGCTAATAAAATGAGGAGTCTAAGATGTTTGTTTTGTACATTCTACAGTGAAGAGTCGTGGCCAGGAGAAGACGTCATGGCATCTGTGCCGAATGGAGAAGGAGAGAAAGAGAACAACTCTTCAGAGGCGTCTCCTGTCAGTCACTAAATGTAACTGCAGTGTAATCACTTATATTTCTCCTGAGCCTACATACAAAGGTTTTTCTCTGTAAAAATACATCCGCAGTTCACAATGAGACGCAAAAAATTCTGTGTACCCAGCCCTACTCAGAAAAACTTAAGTGCCCGATCCCCGGATGTTTTGGGACCCTAGCAACGCCCCTGCTGGTGGGAATGTTGAAATCATTCCTTGCTTTGTTCCTTATCTTGAAATACAGAAGTTTCTTTATATTACTTACTGACAAGCTTTAAAGGGGGGTTTTTGGAACTCCAAAAGCTCTTTCGTCTGAATGGGCAGTTGCAGCCACAGTGATTATGTGCACATGAAAGTTATAGCCTGCAATTGACTGCACCTGTCATGTGAACGATGAATGTTCCATGCTACAGGTGAGGTGAACGTGACTGCCACTGGGACAGAACAAGAGCATCTAAGAGGAAAGTATGCTTCTTTTCTTCTATTTTGTATCATGACAAACGAGCTTTTGGAACTCCCGGACCACCCCATTAAAGCTCGTCAGTAAGTAATATATACAAGCTTCTATATTTCAAGATAAGGAACAGAGAAAACAATCTAGCTTTTGTAACTCCCAAAACATCTCTTTAACCCTTTAGAGAATTACAGTTAACAAACATCCCGCACTCATGTCACTGTAACAGGTTCAGCTAGGAATAACAGAGATGATATGTTAATCACTGCTATAGAACCACGTACAGCCTGACCAGAAAGTGTGAGCCTAAAGCTGCATATGGCCCTGTGAAACTGCATGGTGAGACAACCTCTTTAAAAAGTAAGTTGTGCCATTGTTTTATAGAGAATCTTTAAAAACTTCAATGTTTGCGTCATGCAAGCCTCTCGTACATGTTTGGTTCTTTCATGATGACGTTTCTCAGTTAGCAGTTAGCAGTCATCTTATTTTTTCCTGATTTTGGTAAATATATGTTTATATTGGCATTATTTTATAAACCTTTAGAAGATGAGGTGTGGTGTCTCTATTGTTTGTTGAGATGGGAGGAATAGAAGGTAGATGATCTGCAAGTAAGGTGTTATTATAAAAGCTTGAGAAATTCATACTGCAAACAAGAGAAGCTCTGATTGCATCTGTGAGTCATGGCAATAAGAAATGACCTACCGACTCTGAGTAAGCTTAGTAAGGAATACCACCAAGCATCACTAAACCGCTGTGTTTTCTTAAGGGAGAGACAGATAACATGTTTTCTCAAAAGAACATTCATGCAGAGATTGCAGATCAATAAAACTTGTAAAATAAGAACCACTTATGAGCGACACTAGACTGTGGTTATTTCATACAGAAAAAAATAGTTTGTATTAAAAAAGAAAAAAAGTGGTTATCCTGTTATTGTACTATAAAATAATTTTAGGATCCTAATACTAACAATGACATTGGCTTTGGAGGTTTGGCGACACTTGCTAATGGTGACCTCTCAACCTGTGACCACCTACACGGACCACAAGAACCTGCTGTATCTACTGTCTGTTCATCAGTTAAGTCCCTGCCAGGTTTGTTGGTCCTTGTTGTTCTCCCACCTTGATTTCTTTCTTTATTTCTGCCTTGCGGACAAGAATGTTAGAGTATATGTCTTGTCTTGTTCTTTTTTTTACCATATTGATTTGTCTGCTGAACCTCACTTAAAGGGGATTTATCGTTTGAGCTGCTCGTGCTGTTCTGCTAATTTTCTCAGATTGAGTTTGAAATCCAGGGGCGTGTTCTTCCTCCTCAGCAGGGTGTCTCCCCTCCCACGAGGCGGGGTCTCCCCTCACTGAAGAACTGTGACATCATCTTTTTGTTTGAAGTAGGGGATACAGAAGGTTGTCTGGATATAACAGCTCTGTAGCCTCCTGCCTGCTTATGTCTGCAGCCTTGAGGCTCCACAAGCTGCAGCAAGTACCTATTATATCTATTATATTCTTAGTTTACACATGAAAAACAGCAGCTTTATTTCTGTTTAGTGGTATTCAACCAAATTGTACTGCAACAGGCAGAGCCTTTACTCAACTAACAAGGACAAATGTCAGCTTCAAGTAAAGATCTTGCTTGCTGTCAGTGATATGAGTGAAAAACAGTGGGGGGAGAAGCAAATCAGCTTTGAGAGAAGACCTGCTCAACTATAAACTGACTTGGGTGATGGTGAAAAGGTAGAGTGTTTGTTTTACAACGAAGGGGTTGGAGTTCTAGTCTCCTCACAGGGGATATTCCCCCCCCCCCTAAATTCTACACATATGTAGAGAGACCAAAATATATATGTGAATCTCTATAATGATTTTATATACACATACATAGGCCCCCCATATATCATTTCCATCCCCGAGAGTATAAGCATTGTATAACATATGTTGGAAGTGCTTGGTGTGGACTGTGAGGATGGGACACTATATAGGGGAGCTTTTGTGGGGTGTGTGTGTGTGTTATATATATAAAATTATAGATGTCTACACTTATATTTTCATATCTTTACATATGTGTACAATTTATAAAAGAAAAAAAAAACAAAAAAAAAACGATGGGACCTCCCAACCTCTGTCTTGCCAAGCTGATCACCTATTCACTGCACTACACAAGGAGCTCATACAGACACAGTGTTGAATCCTTATGTTATACACTACAGATGATGATGTCATAAGGAGGCGGGGCTTGCATTCGATCTGAGGAACAGAATGCCCTCTTTTCAAAGTAGCAGCTTAAGGACTGAACCTGTGAGGTGAATCAACCTCTTGGCAAAAGCCCTTTAAACAGCAGTAATTGCCAGATCTTCCCCCTAGAGCTGAGATGTACTTTAGAGCCAGCAGACTTGGTTTCACTATCGATTTTAACAGCTCAGGGGGAAAGTAAACACAGAGTGTGCAGGCAGCCAATCACAGCGCAGGGGGTGTCCATGACGTTTTGTCTAGGGGCATATCCCCAACAGGCTGGAATAAAAATGTCAGCCAGCCAATCACAGTGCAGGGGGGGGGGTCTATGGCACAGGAATGGACCAGGGGGCGTTTGCCCGCTAACAGCAGAAATAGAAGACAGATTTACAGCGAAGCTGATATCTGCTAAACCAAGTGACAGAGGTAATGCAACCCAATTACAAAAGTGCTTATTTTTACTGTCCCCATAATCTGAGACATGGTCTTTGTAACGATAAAACCCCTTTAATTATTAACCCCAGTTTCATGGTGTCACTGGCTCCTGTCTATGTCTGTGATATTCTACCTAGGAATATTTTTGTTCCTCAGAATCAAAGATGCCAGTAAAAAATACACAAATATTTAATTATTCTACTATTCAGATCAAACTATATTAGTATTTCAACTATTTTACAATGGAACACTAGACTGCACAAATGTATTTGTAGGGCTGGCAACTGAACCAATAGGCTAACACATCCTGTTCTGTACAAGTCACTTTTCACTAGTCATTGCATTATGATCACAGGCAGAAATACAATAAAAGGTAAAATTATAAAGGAAGCAGATGGTACAATACTGTAATTCTGAAAACTGGTTATAGAAAACAGCTCAACCTCCCACCCTTCTCATTGCTTAGTGACTGCTGTTATAGAGCATGCCCACAACCAGTGGCATAGCTAGAGGGGTCGCAGTGGTCGCAATTGCGACCGGGCCCCTGAGCTAGGGGGCCCACAAGCCCCCCACGCCATACAGCTGTGATCGCGAGGTCATACAGACCCAGCCATTGCAGCTGCAATCAAGCGTCAGCACCCGGCAGTCAGCTTACTACGTACGGAGGCTGCTGTCTTCAGAGACACACAGGAAGGGAGGGGGAGGAGTGGTCCGTCTCCCACAGCTTCCTGGGCGGAACAGCAGTAGCAAAAAGGAGCACTGCTCGAGCTCCCAGCCAGCCTGGTTCCTAACATGACATAAGAAACCAAAAAGACATCAATGTGTGCTATAGGTAAACTAAATAGCCAAACCATCTGCACTACAACATCTACCTAAAAACCAAAAGCCCTAATGGTGTTTCCACACCCTTAAAGGGGTTGTCTCGCTACAATGATTGGGTTTTAATTAAAAGATCTTTAAAAAACAAGCAGCTTTGCAATAAATGTTCATTACAAATGTCCAAATGATTTTTGAGTAAGCCCTGTTAGTAGGAGTACACAGCTTCTCAAATCTCTATAGAAAGTGGACCTTTTGACCCTTATCTCACTGGCTGTCAGGTAGGGTAGATCATCAGCCTCTGAATACAGGTCAGAGCAGAGAGCCCCCCCAAAACAGAATGTTTCTGTAGTGGAGGGAGGGGGAGGTCTCTGGTTCTGTGTCCATGCTGCCTGGTTTAAAACCTATGTGTGCCTGCTTCCCCCTTGCTCTCTACACAGATAGATGTGGACAGCAGTGACCCTGTGTGTTACTATAATCATGATGGGGTTTGTGGAGCTGTAACTATACTAATCTATACAGATCAGGGGGCATGTCAATGCTTCATGCTTGGTTTTACTAGTGACACATCTGAGTTATAGTAACATTCAACAGCTTCCCTGTGTCTGTTTGACAGGGTTGTTTGTTGCTGGAGATGTGCAGATTGTATGCTGAGCAGAGGGTATAGGAACACTTGCATCCCCCTGCTCTGGCTCCACATCATAGATCAGCTCTCTCTGTCTCCTGATGTGGAGACAAGAGCAAGAGCTGCAGCAGACCTAGGAGGCACACACTGGGTTAACTCGGGCAGCAAACCCCTCACGCCCCCCCTCCCCCATGTGTAAAAGAAGTTATGGAGGAGAGCTGTCTGTGTGCTGAGGGGAGGGGGGGAAGAGGGGGAGAGGAGGCAGACAAGAAGCACGCCCCTCAGTTCAACTGTCAGGCTCAATGACTTAGGCTGAAAGCTTGTAATGAGACAACTCCTTTAATGAGCATAAAAAAATGCATAAATAAATAGTAAATTAAAAAATCTCCATGTGAAGAAAAACAGCTGGGAAATATCGGTGGGCGATAGAGGTCTAGTTCCAAACAGTCCAAAAAGTTGTTATAATCTGAAAAAAAGAGAGAAAAAAATAATAAAAATAAAATATTACTACATATCATGCTTCCAAATGTTAAGGTAGAAAAGTCTCTAAATAGCTCAAAGGAAAACCTATCTGAACATAACGAAGAAACCTTAAAATCAACATTTAACCCTTGTGTTTTTAAAACATGTCAATTAAACTGTTCAGTGTAAACCCATAAAACAAAAGGCACATTTGCATTTTTTTTCTGTTCATCTCACAACATTTTATCATTGTTTTACATTTGTGACGGGGAGGGCACAAGAGGGAACAGACGCTTTGACTGTATAACTTGTTTTTCTTTGACCCCATTTGAAATTAATTTTTTTCTCTTGGACAATCCCTTTTAATAGAAATAATTTTCTGCAGCGTGCTACACCACAGACATCCGCTACATCAAGTAGGGAACTTGTTGTTGAAAAGTATTGGTCCACAAACAAATCTGGGAATAGGGGGGCCCCAAGCTGAAGATTTGCACCCGGGCCCATGAGTCTTTAGCTACGCCCCTGCCCACAACACTTTCCTAACAGTCAATAGCTCGTTTTCTGACTGATGTGTCTGGAGGTCTAATGTAAACAAGTATCTGAACTTCTGTACACATCTCAGAACAGCCATGAGATAGGCAATGTGGCTGCCCCCATCTGAAAACAGATTCTAAAATAACATTATGGTTAATTATATAAAACCTACTAATAAAAAGGTGTTCCCTAAAATTCTTACATTTCATGGCTATCAAAAATGTTTAACTTTTTTTTTTTTTCCTGGAATCTCTTTTTTATGCTTTAAATGAGACATGAATTGATGCAGATGGGATATGAAAGCTAACCCATCTAGTATAATCCCACAAAACATGCCTTAGCAAAACTTACTGCTAAAGGTAGTGCTGACTGTGATAGAATGTTGTCAGAAGTGCATCACACCTTAGTGTGCATGGGGTTCTGAAGCCACTAAATTGTCGGAGTATCAATGGTGCCCCTGTCCACTGCCAAAAGCATCTAAAATGGGAATTTGATCATTAGAGCTGGAACATGTAGCTTTTCTGGAAAGAGATATCACCAGGACACACTTTTGGAAGAACGCAAGCTGACAGGAAACCTAGGGATTTATCATTCATGTGGCTTGTACCATCTCCCTAAACCAAATTGTAGGCCAAAAATCCCTCTTTATTGCAACTGTAATCCCTAGCGGCAGTTACCTCTTTCAGCAACATTGTGCTCCCTGCCACACTGCAAAAGTTGTTTAGAAATAGATTGAAGATCATAACTTAGTCTCAGATACCACACAACATCATCAGAGCTGTTGTGGAGTCCATGCTTCAATGGGTCGGAGTTGTTTTTGCTGCATAATGGGTCCTACACAATATTGGGAAGAGGGTTTTAATGTTGAATGTATAATACAAGTACAAGAAAGGACATATAGATATACATGGAAATGACTTTAAATGTTGTTTTGCACCTATTAATAAATGTATGATGGATTTTTGTCCTCGGGTGAAAAATTTTCCTTTCAGGTTTTCATAATAATCATGTAACTTGTCTTTACAATCTTTCAAAGACTGAAATATTCAATATTTTTGCTTTTCTCTCTTTTCCCTCTGGCTGTAAACCTTCTTATTACAGTTTTATTTATATGTAATAGACAATGTCATAGCAGTAATGGCAGGACAGAGTGATGTCCATCAGTCACATTTACAACATATTACTCTATTTGAAGTAGTTATGCCTTGGACCTAGCTATTGTCAAAATAGATAGAAATAACAAGAAAAGGAGGTAAAAACAGAGAAGAGAAAAAGGCAGATAAGTTTAAATGAGGAAGTTTATCAATGAAGCAGAGCTGAGTACCTCAGTAAGTATAGTGCTTGACTAGGACAAGTTCTATTGAAACACAGGGCAAGGATTTAGGAATGTCCCACATACGCATAGCCCCTCATTTTGTTAGGTTTTATGAATATAGGTTCTGGATACAGCATTAAAGAAGGCTTGTCAATAAGGATATAATGCAATTTTATTTACAATAGTCCAATAGTAAATCAGGTATGATAGAATGATAATAACATAAATTGATTACAGAAAATAGTGTGATATTGTGTACACTGAAAAATATTGTTTACAAAGGTTTAAGTACTTATGGCTTCACCTAGGGCTTTTTGCTTCATCTATCCAGAATGCATCAACCATTGAGAAGCGGAATGGTGAGGACAGAGAACCCAAGGGAGAACAACATGGGTCCAGTCTTCAAAGCTTTATATATGTTATGTAAACAAAATGCCGAACACAACCTAATGCTGTGTCAGCTTAAAATGCACAGGTGTTGATTACTTATGTGGCCAGACTCAAAATTTGAAACAAGGCAAACACGCAACTCTTATGCCTCGTTCACACGATGGTTTTGGCCACAGGTTTCGCAGTGGCTCTTGCTGCGGTTCCCGCGGCCAAAACCTCGTCGGACTGCGCCGCAAGCTTGCGTCTCCCGACGCGGGCGGTGGGCGTGGCCTCGGCGCGGGAGGGGCGTGGTTTGGGGGCGCGGCTTGCGACGAGGGTTTGCCCTCATGCAAATTAATAGCAGGGGGCAAACCGTGGCGCGAGCAGCATCCCAGCCGCGCACCACCCGCGGCGACGTCCACGGCCGCCGCGCAGAGAACTCGCTGTCAGGAATTGACAGGAGAGTTCTTCACACGCACGGGTTTGGCCGCTGCCCCAGAGCCGCGGCCAAACCCGCGGATGTGAATATTAACGCGGTTTCCCATAGGAAACCATGTTAATAAACTAGATGCGATTTGGCCGCGGTTTTGGCCACGGAAACCGCGTCGGAACCCGTGGCCATAACCGCTGCCAAATCCGTCATGTGAACGGGGCCTTAGACAAGATGATAACAAGCCAAAACATACATTAAATTAAGATAAACATGTGTAATAGATCAGCTTGTATAATCACAGTTCAATATTCAAAAGATGTCTCCAAAACATACATTAAATCAGCATGAGTGTGTACCTTGTAAAATGAATCAACTTTGGAAAATATCGACTTTGTTCCAAAAAAATTTGGGGTCACAGTGTGTAAACAGACTTGTGACTTTATACCAAAGAAATGCAAGTCGTGCATAGTCATAGTTTGACATACAAAATAGAAAATTTAGTATAATATGATCTACCATATATACTCGAGTATAAGCCGACCCGAATATAAGCCAAGGCACCTACTTTTGCCACAAAAAACTGGGAAAACTTATTGACTCAAGAATAAGCCCAGGGGGGGCAAATGCAGCAGCTACTGGTGAATTTAAAAAATTAAAATGGATTACCAAAAAAAATTACATAGGCAGGTATGGGCAGTTTAATGTCCCCCATAGCCAGGTAGAGGCAGTTAAATGTCCCCCATAGGCAGGTTATTGGCAGGTATATGGCCCCATGGGCAGGTAATAGGCAGGTATATGTCCCAATAGGCAGGTAATAGAGGTATATGGCCCATTTGGAGGTAATAGCCAGGTATATGGCCCCATCTGCAGTAATAGGCAGGTATATGGCACCATAGGCAGTTTATAGGCAGGTATATGTCCCCCATAGGGAGTTATAAGCAGGTATATGGCCCCATAGGCAAGGTAATTTGGCAGGGGATATGGCCCATAGGCAAGTAAAAAGGAGGTTATGGCCCCATGGGAAGTAAAA
>JAODAL010052502.1:0-25930 GCA_025379985.1 Phyllomedusa bahiana
TGATTTGGGTGGTGACTGGTTGGGGCGGGGCAAAGCTGGGGTGTGTAATGAGCTTGGTGTGCGGTGAGCTTGGTGTGCAATGAGCTTGGTGTGCGGTGAGCTTGGTGTGCGGTGAGCTCGGTGTGCGGTGAGCTCGGTGTGCGCTGAGCTCGGTGTGCGGTGAGCTCGGTGTGCTCTGAGCTAGGTGTGCGGTGAGCGGGGTGTGCGGTGAGCTCGGTGTGCGGTGAGCTCGGTGTGCAATGAGCTCGGTGTGCTCGTGTGCGGTGAGCTCGGTGTGCAATGAGCTTGGTGTGCGGTGAGCTTGGTGTGCGGTGAGCTCGGTGTGCGGTGAGCTCGGTGTGCAATGAGCTTGGTGTGCTCGTGCGCCGCGCCCTCGGTCCCAGGGATTAATTTCGGCGGTGTAATTGTCCGTATGTCTGCTGACTCTGGATAACAGAATAATGAATAATGTGCAGTGGGATATGAAGCTATTGAGGAGCGCGGCCGCTCGGGCGAGGAGAACCTGTCATTTATTAGTTTATAGAGAAATGGAAACAATTTCACGATGTAAATGAAAATGGCCGAGTAATTATTGTTTTTATGATGTCGCTGATGGGTCAGGAGGGAGCGCTTCATGGGGGCAGCGATGCCACAAAAATAACACGAGGATCATTCTGCTAAGGGGAAGATCAAGGGCCGCGACCCTGGAGCCCGGGGCTTCATATGGACTTCGAGGTGCGAAGTCTCATAGGAAACAGTGACCCATTGAGTGAAGGGAAGGAGGTTGTCACTCAGGATTTTACGGTCCATGGCTCCGTCCATTCTCCCATTGATGCTGTGCAGTAGTTCTGTGTCCTTAGCAGAGAAACACCCCCAAAAAATAATGTTCCCCCCTCCATGCCTGACAGTGGGGACGGTGTTCTTTGGGTCATAGGCAGCATTTCTCTTCCTCCAAACACAGCGAGTTGAGTTAATGCCAAAGAGCTCAATTTTGTCTCATCTGACCCCAGCACCTTCTCCCAATCACTCCCAGAATCCTCCAGGTGTTTATTGGCAAACTTCAGGCGGCTCTGCACATGCGCCTTCTTGAGCAGGGGGACCTTGTGGGCACTGCAGGATTTTAAACCATTAATGTGTTACCAATGGTTTTCTTGCTGTCTGTGGTCCCAGCTGCCTTGAGATCATTAACAAGTTCCCCCCTTTGTAGTTTTAGGCTGATCTCTCACCTTCCTCATGGTCAAGGATCCCCCACAAGGTGAGATTTTGCAGGTGCCCCAGACGATGGTTGACGAGTCATTTTGTATTTCTCCATTTTCTTACTATTGCACCACAGTCGTCTCCTTCTCACGCCAGACGTCTTACTTATGGTTTTTGTAGCCCATTCCAGTTTGTGCAGGTCTATGATCTTGTCCTGACATCCTTAGAAAGCTCTTTGGTCTTGCCCATGTTGTAGAGGTTAGAGTCTGACTGATTGAGTCTGTGGAAAGGAGTCTTTTATAAAGGTGACGATGTAAGACAGCGTCTGTAATGCAGGTAACGAGTTGATTAGGAGTCTAACGGGTCTGTAGGAGCCAGAACTCTTAATGGTTGGTAGGGGATCAAATACTTATTTCTCTCAGCAAAATGCAAATAAATGTATATAATTTATACAATGTGATTTTCTGGATTTTATTTTGGATATTTGTCTCTCAATGTTAGAAGTAACCTTCCCTTAGAATTATAGACTCTTCATGTCTTTGTCAGTGGACAAACTTACACAATCAGCAAGGGATCACATAATTATTTCCTTCCCTGTATGCACAGCTGGTATAAGTCCTGAGTGTTTTCTGGAAAGTGTCCAGCAATTTTTTTTTCAGCAGCGTAAAAAAGAACATTTTTAATACATCAGAGTTAATTGTGAAATTAATTTGCCGCTTTAGAAGTGCGATCCTCTGACACTTCTGGTTGCAGCTGAGGAGGATTTGCCAATCAGGTGCCAACAGCAATCAGACAAGGTTATCCCAGATTAGAGGGTGTTTGCAAAGTTCGGGAGAGGAGATTTAATAAACAAAGCAAAACTCTGCCGAGGCCGACAGCGCATTTCAGGAGGGAATCGTTCTGAAACCTGGTAATTCCGTGATAGAAAAAAAAAATCCCCTTTCCCGTCCCGGTTTTAAAGGGCTTTTCCCCTTTTTCAAGATAAAATCAATGGCGTTACCCCCTTTTTCTTTTTGTTTAGTCAAAAGGGTTGGGGGACCTTCGTCCTCGAGGGAAAAATAACCCTTTTAGATATCAATAAACAAGAAAAAAGGGGCCGGAAATTGGGGGTTGGGGAAAAAAAAAATTTGTAAATTTTAAAAAAATATACCAATTTGGCCCAAATTTGGGTTTTTAAACTTTTCCCTTTAAAGGGGTTTTTGCCACATTTTAATTTTTGACGTGGGTTCCCTCCCATAATGGGTATTTTTAATCAAATTTTCCCAAATTTATGTGAATTTTAAAAAGGGGTAGCTTTTGGGGAGCTTTTCAGCCCGACTTTTTGATGCCTTAGTTTTTTCCCGACTGGGTTTTAAATTTGCTACGACCCGGAACTGAAAAGGGAGCTTTTTTTGGCCCCAGGGTTGCTTGTTTTCCTTTTTATTTTGTTTGGCAGGGAACCCCTGAAGGAGCTTTTTAAGGGAGTGATTGAAAAAGGGAAACCGGGTTTTTTGTTATATGAATTTCCCCTGGTTTGTAATTTTAATTATTTGAGCAAATGCAGACACTCCTGGCTCCCTGCTCAAACCCCCCCCCCCCCCCCTGCACCCCTTTAAGGAACCAAAAAAAGAACGCCTGCCCCGCTTGGAAATTTTTTTTTCTCTCCCTTTTAAAACAGGAAAAAGAAAAAAAAGGAAGAAAACAAAAAAACCCGTTTGGGCTTGTGTTTCCCTTTAAAATTTCAACCCCTTTTTGGAAATTAAAAAAAAACCCAAAGTTTTTTTCCCCAAAATTTTAGAGGCTGGTTTTCAGGAACATGCATGGGGTGGAGCGATGGGCATACAGGGGGAGGGGACTTTTTTTTTTAAAAACCCAGAAGGGCCCCCTTTTTCTCAAGAAATTAGATCAGAGATCGCCTGCTTAAGGGGAGGGAAAATCAATTCCGGCCAAAAACCCTTTAAGGAGCCCGCCCGTGGTTGGAATTTTCCTGTCCAAAAAAAGGGGTTGGTTTTGGTTTTTGGCGGGCGCGCACCAAACTTTTGCTTAACCCTTTTCAACCCCTTGGAATAAACTCCCCCAAATGAACCTTTTCCCCGGGGGGTGCAAACTTTAAACGCGCTCATGGTGGGGCAGCCGACGTCCTTTTAAAAGGTTTAGGTATCACATCTACGGGGGAAAAACATCTCATAAAACGTTTTTCCCCCACGGTTTGTGCGATGTATTAAAATGGGAATTTTTGGTTCAACTAAGTGGAATTATTTTAAAAAAACAGAAAAAATTTTGGACGCAAAAATTTTTGGGGCCCGTTTCATAACCCCGAACTTTACGTTGCCTTTTGGGTGACCCTTTTAAAACCATTTTGGGGGGTTTTGTTCCCAAAAAAGTGGTTTGTATTTTTTTAAAATTTTTCCCAGTTATAGTTTGCTATATCGTCAAGACAACATGGTGGGAGGTCACTGGACCCTTGGGTCATCAATCAAAAGGGGGCAAACATTTGCAGCCCAAAGTTAATTTCCCCCCGTTGGGGCCCTCACTTTTCAGCTTTTCCTTTTAAGCCTTTTTTCCCCCTTTTAAATTTCTTTTTTAACCCTTTTTTTGTATTAGGAACCCATTTGGACCAAAGGGCTTTTACCCTGGATTGTCCTCATTTTTCCCTCACTTTTCCCCTTTTTTTGAAGCCCCCACTTTGGGGGGATTTTTCCTGTCAAAAGAGGTTGGTTTTTTGTTTTTTGGGGGACCCCACCAAAACCCTTTTTTTTAACCTTTCAACCCTTTTGGGAAAATCTAAGTTAAATTTTTTTCGGAGGTAGGAAAACCTTTTTTCTCGCTCATTGGTGGGGCAGACTCCAACGGGCCTGTTAAATTGGTTTTTGGTCATCACATCCAAGGGGAAACAATTTTCATACAAAAGTTTCCCCAGGGGAGTGCAATTGTATTAAATGGGGAATTTATGGTTCTAAAATAAGGGAAATTTTTTCTAAAAACAGAAATTAGGGATGGAAGCAAAATTTTTGGGACCCCGTGCATTTCCTGCCCTTCACGTAGCCATCTGGGTCACCTGAAACCATGTTGGGTCTTCCTTCCAAAAAAGCTGGGATTAATTTTTGGGTTTTTTTCCCCAATTGATTTTAGCCAAAACCCTTTTAAATTTTATGTTTTTCACCAAAATGAAATGTTTCAAATATAAAAAGGGTTTTAAATTTCCGCAAATTTTAGAAAACTTGGTGGGGGGTCAACCCGGACGTCCTTTTTATGGTTTTGGGGCATTTACATCGTGGGGCAAAAATGGCAACAATGTAATTTTTCCCCTGGGAGTGTCCCTCTTTTTTTCCTTTTCCCCCCTTTTTCACCTTTTACCTTCAATTTCTGCCAACATTTTTGTATTAGGACCAAGACTTTACATAGTTAGTCCTCAGGGTCATGATGATGGGAAAAAGGGCATAACTCAGGTTGGTCACCGCTCCTTTCCCCTTACTTTACCCCCTTAACCCCCAAATGGGCCCCGAATGCATAAATTTTCCTTCTTAAAAAGCCATCTGGGCGACCTGAAGCCAAGTTGGGTTTTGCTTCCCAAAAAAATGATAATCTATTTGGGGGCATTCCTCCTATTTTATTTTTTTTGCAAACTTTACTTTAAAACCCCCCTTTACCTTTGAAAATGTCTGTTTAGTTTTCTTTTTCTGAACAGAATTTTTAGACACTCAAAGATGGTGGGAGTCCCCCTGGGGAAGTCCTGTTATGGTTTGGGTCATCACATGAATGGGGCAACATGGCAACAATGTAATTTCCCATGTAGTGTCCCTCACTTTTCAGCTTCCTTTGAAGCCTTTTACCCCTTTAAGGGTTTTAACCCAAACCCGGGTTTTTATTAGGACCAAAACTATTTCAAAAAGGGGGGTTAGTTCTCATTTTCCCCCTGGATATTTGGGAGGAAAAAGGGGAAAAATTTAAAGTTTGGTCACCTTTTCCTTTTCCCTAGGGTTTTTCCCCCACATAAAACAAAATGGGCTCATTGCCCCAACCCCACATCTAAGTAAACCATTTCCCGGGCAACCTGAAAACCCGTTGGGTCCTTTTCCTTCCAAAAAAACGGGGATGTATTTGGGGGCATTCCTCCTAAGTTAAAAGCAAAAACCCTTAAATTGACCTTTCACCATTTTAAAAAGTCCCAAATTATTGTTTGCTATATCCCAACTGATTATAGACACTCTTTGGGAAGGGGGGACCGGGGCTTGGGGCCTTAATTTTAATGGGGGGCAAAATGGGGAGCAATGTAGTTTTTCCAAAGTAGTGTCCCCCACCTTTTTTTAACTTCCTTTTTAATTCTTCACCTTCAAATTTTTTTTCTAACCCTTTTTGTTTTCAGTACCCAAGACTTTACCCGGGTTTAGTTTCCCCAAATTTCCTGATGATTGGGTTAAAAGGCCCTTGCTTTTAGGTACCGAAAACCGTGTTTGCTTTCCCAAGTGTCAGATGGTGGATCCACTGGGTCTTTTTTGGGCAAAAAAAACCAAAGCCAAAAGGGGGCGGAGTCTAAGGAGCCTCCCAGTGTCCATCAGTGCCCACCACAAAGCAGGATGGAATTTGGGCCTTTTTGGGAAATTTCCCCGGTCGGCTAATCTAATTTGGTCGCCCCCCGGGACGAGGTGCCCCAATTGGGGATAAAAAAGAGGGAAAAAGGCGGAGACATAGTCCCTTTGTACAGGTTAACTGGTTTTGGCAGTCAAAACAAGCCCATGTCAGGAAAAGTAAAGCCCAAAAGGGCAGAACCCGCCAAAAAAAACAACCCGGGCAAAAAGACTCAAGTTAAATAGGGAAAAAAAACCCCCAACAACGGCAAAGGAGGGAATTTTGGGGGGGGTTGGGGGGGTGGGTAAAGACCCTGGGAAAATGGTTTGGGCCCCCAGGAAAGCTTGGGGTGGTTTTGCGTTTAAACCCCCTTTAAATTAAAAAATTTTTCAGCCCCCGGCTCCCTAGTCAAAAAACTGAATACTTGGGCCCCCTAGGGCAAGGGCTTGGAGTAGGGGAGAAGATTGGTGTGGCCCGGGAGGAAAGGGATGGGGAATAGAAGGCCAAGAATTTAGTTTTTTAATTTGGGGTCGGACCATGGCCCCCAAATACAGGCTGCTTTGGGGGTGTGAAAACCCGATCACCCCAGTATGGCAAATGGGAAAGGTTGGGAAATGGGCCCAAAAGATAAACTTGCCCCCCCCTAAGTAGCCATTTAGGTGACCTGAAACCATGTTGGGTCTTCCTGTCCAAAAGCCGGTTGCGTTTCTTTGTCATGCCTTCTATAGATGTAGCAAACTATAGCTTGACCATTGAAAATGTAAGATTAAAGTTTGCTGCATCCCCACGGGGTTTAATTTGGCGCTTTTGGTGGGGGCAGGGCTGGAAAAAATTTATGATGGGTTGGGGGTTTTAAAATCAATGGGGCAACATTTGCAAAAGTTTTTCTTTTTGTGGGAATGCTTTTAAGGGGTGTTTATTTGGGTTTTTGTAATGGGTTTCAAAATTTTGTTTTTATTCAAAAATTTCCCTTTTAAATTTGCTTTGAAAGAACCCAGAGATCATCAAAAAAAGGCCAAAAAAATATTGCACTTTTATTTTGGTTTTGTTTTTAAAATTTTTTTAAAAAAATTCCAATAATTTGGGTTTTTGAAACCCCTGCCCCCTTTTTCGGGTTTGGGGGAATTTTATAACTTTTTCTTGTTCCCCTAATTTTGGAGTGACCAATGTCTTTTGAAGTGGAAAATTTCTTTGTATTTTGGGTGTGATGCAAAACTCTTTTGTTGAAAAGTTTGTTTTCTCAATGCTGCCACCGACCACTTTATGAAAGGAAAAAGGCCCAGCCCAATTTGGGGAATTGTTTCCCTTCCAAAAATTTTTTTAGCCCCTTTTTGAAAACCTTTCACCTTTAAGTTATATCAACCATTTCTGTAAACAAAGCTAGGCCCCCAATTTCCTTGTTTATGGGGGAAAGGGCTTAGAGGGCTATAGCTCGGTTGGTTCCCGTGCTCCCCT
This sequence comes from Phyllomedusa bahiana, assembly GCA_025379985.1. Taxonomy (NCBI): domain Eukaryota; kingdom Metazoa; phylum Chordata; class Amphibia; order Anura; family Hylidae; genus Phyllomedusa; species Phyllomedusa bahiana. The sequence goes on from JAODAL010052502.1 coordinate 7,180, forward strand.
TTTTCCAAGTCCAACCCCAAAATGGCAAACTGGAAAAATGGTAAAAAATTGGGGTCAAATATATTAAATTTTTTTGCCCCCTTGATAAACTTTTGGGATGAAAATGGCGCCTTGTTTGGGGCTTTGCTGCCAAAAAGCCGGTATGTATTTGGGTCATTCCTCCTTTTTAGTTTTTGCAAGCAAATTTTTTGGGTTTTTTAACCCTTTAAAAATTTTAAGTTAAAATTTGCTTTTTTTATCCGAAAAGTTTTTAAACATCATTGGGGGGGGGGAACCCCTGGGGTCTTTTTGGTTTGGGGGCATTACATCAATGGGGCATCCAGGCACAAAGTTAAATTTTTTATGTTTGTTTTCCCCCAGTTTTCAAATTCCTTTGAAGCCTGCCCTTCAAAATTTCTACCCCCTTTTCGTATTTTGGACCAAAGGGGCTGTACTTAGGGTTAGTCCCCTTTTTTCCCTCATGATGGAAAACCTGTCCTTTCCCATTAGTTCCCCCTCAGAAGCCAAATGGGGGCCCCAAAGCAAAAACTTGCCTTCTAAAATAGCCATTTTTGGGCCAAACCTTTTAAGCCAAAAAATTGGGTTTTGTTTTTTCCGAAAGTTTTTTTGGTATGTATTTTAGGGGCATTCCTCCCGTAGATTGTTTTTTAAAAATTTTAAATTTTACCTTTAACCCAATAAAAATTTTAAAGTTTTTAGTTTGTCTCAAACTGGGAAAGATTTTTAGGGGACTCCATGGGTGGTGGTGGGGGGGGGGGGGTGGTCACTGGACGTCCTGTTATAGTTTGGGTCATCACATCAATGGGAAAACATGGCAACAATGTAATTTCCCATGTTGTGTCCCTCAGTTTTCAGCTTCCTTTGAAGCCGGCACCTTCAAGTTCTACCCACCAGTTCGTATTAGGACCAAGACTGTACTTAGGATTAGTCCTCATTGTCATGATGATGGGAGAAAGGGCATAGCTCAAGTTGGTCACCTGCTCCTTTCCCATTAGTTCACCACATAACCAAATGGGCCCATTACATAACCTGCCCTCCAAGTAGCCATCTGGGCAACCTGAAACCATGTTGGGTCTTCCTTCCAAAAAACTGGTATGTATTGGGGTCATTCCTCCTATAGATATGGCAAACCTTAAAATTTCCTTTTGTTTCCCCCTGTTTTTGTCCCAAAACTTTTCCGCTTTTTTTCCTTTCAGCCCCTTCACCTTCAAATTACACAGTACCAACCCTTTTGTATCAGTACCAACACTATATAAAGGGTTTCTCCTCATTGCCATGAAGACAGGAGACAGGGCATAGCTCAGGGTTTGGGGCTTTTTTTGGCAAAAAAAATGGCAGTTCAGACTCTCCCATGCTTATCATTCAATTTTAAAAGGGCAGGGAAAAAGTTAATTCCTTGGAAGACCAGCATAAGCATTTTTTGCTTCGAGTTCCCCCTTTAAATTTATTCAAACCCTTGGACTGTTAGATTCCGATGCTCCAACCACCGTATGTCCACCAGACCGTGAAGGCCAATGAGACCCACAGCTTGGATCAATATTCGTCAATATGCTTTCGATAGGGCCAGCATAATCACTTGAGAGCCTCTGCTAAATGCTGGAAATTTTTGGAGTATCAGGAAGGGGGGAGTATTGGCCATTCGGAGGTTGAGGGTTTAACTCAGCGCTGTTATCTTGATAGAAGCTTTCTACCTTCAAAGACGAAGAGGTCGGGAATTGCAGGTTCTTGTAAATTAAATATTGACAAGTGCGGCCACCGGGTCGAGTCCTGGAGATTTCCTGAGGTCAGAAAAGGCTGCAGATAAAGCTCAAAGAATTCATTAACCTGGACTGAAAAAATCCTTTCCCGATTGTCAGCGCGAATGGATTTAAAGGGAATTTGGCAAATGACCTCTCGTTTAATATTTTTAAAGAGTTTTTGGTTGTGCTTTTTTTTTTTTTTTTTTCCTATATCTGTGTATATTTTTTTGTTGTTAAATATTCCTGCAATCCTGCAGTTTTCACATTGGCCACTAGGCCTAATAATAGTCTGACACTTCCTGTTCTGTAGAGATCACTTCTCCACAGTCTCGTCATTGTCAGCACAGGCAGGATTACACTGATAGGTGACACCAATGTGTATAGATAACATAGGATCCAACAGTCACAATAAGAGATGTGACAGCTCCCCCTCTCTGCACACTGACTTCTTTCCAGGTCACAGAGCATGCCCACAACAGTCTCCTATAGAAGTCAATGGGTCTGCTCCTGTTCACAGGATCCACCAGTCCCTATAGAAGATGTCACAGCTCCCTCTTTTCCCTTTCTGCACAGGGTTTCTTTCCAGGGGCACAGAGCATGCCACAACACTCTCCTATACAATCAATGGGTCTGCTCCTGTTTCAGGATCCCACCCTTTACAAAAGGAGATGTCACAGCTCCCCCTCCTCATCACACTGATTTCTTCCCAGATCACAGAGCATGCCCACAACACTCTCCTATAGAAGTCAGTGGGTCTGCTCCTGTTCACAGGATCCTCCACTCACAATAGGAGATATCACAGCTCCCCCTCTCTGCACACTGATTTCTTCCCAGGTCACAGAGCATGCCCACAACACTCTCCTATACAAGTCAGTGGGTCTGCTCCTGTTCATAGGATTCACCATTCACAATAGGAGATGTCACAGCTCCCCCTCTCCCTTTCTGCACAGTGACTTCTTTCCAGGTCACAGAGCATGCCCACAACACTCTCCTATACAAGTCACTGGGTCTGCTCCTGTTCACAGGATCCACCACTCACAATAGGAGATAGTCACAGCTGCCTCATTTACAATAGGAGATAGTAACAGCTCCCCCTCTCCCTGCACACTGACTTCTTCCCAAGTCACAGAGCATGCCCACAACACTCTCCTACAGAAGGCAATGGGTCTGCTCCTGTTCACAGGCTCCTATGTCCATGAAGCTGCTGCACAACTCACCCTCTTCCTCTCCCTGCACACTGATTTCTTCCCAAGTCACAGAGCATGCCCACAACACTCTCCTATAGAAGTTAGTGGGTCTGCTCCTGTGCACAGCTCCCCCATTCACAATAGCAGATAGTAACAGCTCCCCCTCTCCCTGCACAGTGACTTCTTCCCAAGTCACAGAGCATGCCCACAACACTCTCCTATAGAAGTCATTGGGTCTGCTCCTGTTCACAGCTCCCCCATTCACAATAGCAGATAGTAACAGCTCCCCCTCTCCCTGCACACTGACTTCTTCCCAAGTCACAGAGCATGCCCACAACACTCTCCTACAGAAGGCAATGGGTCTGCTCCTGTTCACAGGCTCCTATGTCCATGAAGCTGCTGTAAAGCATTTCTCTAAAAGCTGTTAAAAGCAGCTCAGGCAAGATGGCCGCCCCCATAATCATATATAGAAAACAGAAATAAAACATCTACAGTCAGAAAATCTTAACAGCTATGAAGAAAAGAAACCGTATCAGTACAAAAAAAATAATTAGCGATAGATTCCCTTTAATATGGTGTAAAGTAGAGAAGAACAATAGGAGGCCAGTGTTCGGAGTATGGGCCCCTTGTTCTCCAACAGGGTCAAGGTGACGGCAGGGCTCCTCTACCTCCTCCTTCGCTGGTGGGGTCATCTGTCCTCACAATTCTACATCCATGGTTCATGTCAAACCCTCATGTTAGGTTCAGATGGGTCAAGTTTGACCAAAACTGTGCTAAATTGGATGATAGTCCACGGCCAATGAATGCGGGGGGTTTGCACAAACCATTTTCTTGGTGGATTTTTGTTGCTTCCATGGAAATGAGTGGCATGCTACCTATATCCTGCAGATTCCAAAAGACCACAGGGCTCATCTACATGCGGGTCTGTGGCAATTAAAGGGGTATTCAGGAAAAAACTGGAAAGAAGGTCATTACACACAGACTAACAGTATGGCGCTAATCCTACATCCGAAACAGGTGTAATTTACATATTTTGTCACACTGTTGCCCCCTATGTGCTCCTGCAGAAAGTAAGAGGGCGTGGCTTCAGCAGTAGCTCATGTGGGTAGTAGGACTACAATGCCCATCATGCATTGCCAACACCTATTCCAGACTATTATCTCCCTCTATTGTCATGACTACCGAAGAGAAATTTTCCACCTTCCCGTGCATCTCCCTCAATGCTGACCCTCAGATTAGTTCCCACTTGTACCCCCCCGTTTTCCCTTAGACCAAGCTCACCTCCTAGTTCTGGAACTGACATGCCCCACCAGAAAGCGGGCAGCTACGCTATCCCCTTGGGGACAAAAATGGCACAGATTTTTGAGCCAATATTGTGAAATGGGCTAAAAGGAAATTAATTTAAATATTTTAATGGGATTCCCAGGGACAGGGGAGCGTGTTTCTCCCTTCTGGGATATGGGAAATTCCCCGTACAGGGAGCGCTATGGGTTTTCCATTTATTGTTCTATGGGGGTTTTCCCGTACAGGGGGGCGCTTTTTCTCTATTCTGTTTTCAGGGGGGTTCCCAGTACGGGGAGGGCTGTGTTTCCCATTCTAAATTTTATGGGATTCCCAGAACAGGAGCGCTGTTTTTCTCCCTTTGTTCTATGGGGTTTTTCCCCGTACAGGGGGGCTGTGTTTTCCATTCTTTTTATATGGGAGTTCCCCCAGGGGGGACGGGGAGCGCTGTTTCTCCATTTGTTTCTATGGGGAGTTCCCGAAAAGGGGGGGCCCCTAGGGTTTCCCTTCTGTTTATGGGGGTTCCCATTACCCAAAAGGGGGGGGCTGTGTTTTTCCCCTCTGTTTTTGGGGGTTCCCCGTAAGGGGAAACGCTGGGGTTCTCCATTTTGTACTTGGAATTCCCATTAAAGGGGGACGTATGTTCTCCATTCCCGTTTTTTGGGGGTTCCAATACAGGGGAAACGCTATGTTTTCTATTTGTTTTATTGGGGGTTCCCCTAAAAGGGGGAAACGTGGTTCTCCTTTTTGTACTATGGAAAATTTCCAAATACAGAGGAGCGCTGTGTTCTCTCCTTTCCCTTTTTTATGGGGGTTCCAAATACAGGGGAAACCTGGTTCTTTCCCTTTGTTTTATGGGAGTTCCCCGTACAGGGGAGCGCTGGGGTTCTTTCCCTTCTGTTTTATGGGGGGTTTCCCCGCCCCAAAAGCCTGTGTTTCTCCCTTTGTTTTTATGGGAGTTCCTTTGTACAGGGGAGCGCTTTCTCCATTCTCCCCTATGGGGGTTCCCATACAGGGGGGGCGCTTTTGTTCCCCTATTTTTTTCATGGGAATTCCCCGTACAGGGGGGCGCGTGTTTCTCCCTTCTGTTCTATGAAGTTCCCCGGACAGGGGGGGGGCGCTTTTTGTTTTTTTTCCATTCTGTTTATGGGAGGGGCCCCGTTTCAGGGGGGCGCTGTGTTCTCCATTCTTTTTCTTGGGAGGGGGCCCCTACAGGGGGGCGCGGGTTTTCCCTTCTGTTTTATGGGAGTTTCCCCCTTTCAGGGGGGGGTGGGTTTTTCTCCATTCTCTTCTTGGGGAGTTTCCCCGTACAGGGGGGCGCTGTGTACCCCTTCTTTTTCTAGAGAGTTCCCCGGGCAAGGAGCGCTGTGTTCTCCCCTTCTGTTCTTTGGGGGTTTCCCCCTATAGGGGATGCTGTGTTTTCCTTTTTGTTCTATGGGAGGTTTTCCCGTTTTTGGGGGGCGCTGTGTTCTTTCCCTTCTGTTTTTATGAAGGTTTTCCCCGGACAGGGGGGGCTGTGTTCTCCCCTTCTGTTCTATGGGATTTTCCCCCCGTACCGGGGGGCGCCCGTTTCTCCCCTTTTTGTTATATTGGGGGTTTTCCCCGTACAGGGGGGGGCGCTTGGGTTTTTCCCTTCTATTCTATGGGGGTTCCCCAAATACAGGGGAGTGCCTTGTTTTTCCCCTTCTGTTCTTTGGGGGTTTCCCCGTACAGGGGGGCGCTTTTTAAACCATTCTGTTCTAACCCAGAGTTTTTCCCGGGGCAAAAGGGGGGCCGGGGTTCTCCATTCGTTTTATGGGAGTTTTTTCCCCTATAGGGGAGTGCTGTTTTTCCATTCTTTTTTTATTTGGGGGGGTTTCCCCCTACCCGGGGAGTGCCTTGTTCTCCTTTTTCTTCTATGGGAGTTCCCAGTACAGGGGAGCCTGTGTACTCCATTCCCGTTTTTATGGATTTCCCCAGTACGGGGGGCTCTGTGTTCTCCATTTCCCTAGGGGGTTCCCCCGTTTTCAGGGGAGCTCTGTTTCTCCATTTTCCTTATGGGAATTCCCAGTACAGAGGGGCTCTGTGTTCTCCATTCCCCCCTATGGGAGTTTTTCCCGGCAGGGGAGCGCTGGGGGCTCTCCATTCCCTCTATGGGGTTCCAGTACAGGGGGCCCCTGTGTTTCTCCATTCTGTTTATGGGGGTTTCCCCGGTTTAAGGGGGCGCTGTGTTCTCCTTTATTTTCTCTGGGAGTTCCCCGGGACAGGGAGCGCTGTGTACTCCCTTCTGTCCATGAAAAAAAAATTCCCAGGGCAAAGGGCGCTTTTGTTCTCCATTTTTGTTTTTAGGAATTCCCCGAAAAGGGGAGCGCTGTGTTTTCCTTTTTTTCTATTGGGGGTTCCCCTTCCCGGGGGTCCCCCTTTTTTCTCCTTTCTTTCTATGGGAGTTCCCAGTACAGGGGACGCTGTGTTTTCCCCCTTTTGTTCTATGGGGGGTTTTCCCCGTACAGGGGGAAATCTGTGTTCTCCCTTCCCCCTCTTTTGGGGGTTCCCCGTTTCAGGGGGGAAAGCTTTTGGGTTTTCCATTCTCCCTATGGGGAAATTCCCCCTACGGGGAACGCTTTGTTCCCTCCCTTCTCCCTAAAGGGAAATTCCCCCGTACCGGGGGGCGCCCGTGTTCTCCTTTCCTTTTTTATGGGGGTTCCCGGGACGGGGGGGTCTTTTTTTCCCTTTTTTGTTCTATGGGTGTTTTCCCCATACAGGGAGCGCTGTGTTTTTTCCCTTCCCTTATGGGAGTTTTCCCCTACAGGGGGGCTCCGGGGTTTTTCCCCCTTTTTTCCCCCTTGGCATTTTCCCCGTACAGGGGGGCGCTGTGTTCTCCCTTTGGGTTTATGGGTGTTTCCCATTCAAGGGGGCCCCTTGTTTTTCCATTCTTTTTATGGGAGTTCTCAGTATCTCAAGTGTTAAATTTTTGGACTTGAACTTAAATAAATTTCAAGATTTTTTTGGAGTAAAAGTTTGTGGTGCAGATATATGGCAGTGAATACATGGGACCCATGTGAAGATCCCAGTAGCAGCAACCTACTGCCAAGTAGGAGGCGTCGCGTTCTGCTGTCTCTGACGCTGGTGTTGATCCTTATGTAACGGCACATATGCCACGTCTGCCCCGCTCTGCACCGTCCCACCAGCGCCACATCCTGAGCGGCGACATAATGCGCCTCGTCATCGTCACAGGTTGTATAAGCGCAGTAATCACCGTTATTATGATCTTTGTTCAAGTGCCACCGCCGCGCTTCGAGCTTATTATAACAGCGACATTTAACTGCTGACTCAAATGAGGCAGCATCAATAATAAAGTTGGGCTCAGCTGATGAAGAGAGACTCCAGGAGGTGAATCACCGAGTGCGAGAATTGCCAGTAACGCTGACGTACCGCCGCCTAATTATAACTGTGCGCCTACGGTGCGTGCAAATGAGAAAACAACAATTATTTTTGTGTGTTTATTGCACTTAAAGGGGAACTCTACTGCAAAAAAAATAATGACACTTTTGCAATTTCAGTATCTTTCATGAAAAGGTCAGGCAGCTGCTGAAAGTGTTGTTTCCACCATAGAGTTGATAAGAGTCACCATCAAAATGGGACCTGATCCTATCTCGGGTACGAGTCCCTTAAAATATTGTCCCCGTACGGAGAGCTGGTCGCACATTCTAGTCTATGGAAGTCCCCGGTACAGCAGAACACACTTCTCATGTGTACTCAGAACTGCCTTAGAACAGAATGGAGAGTTGTGCGCATGCGCGATTTGTTCTCCGTTCTGAGACAACACTTTCAGGGGCTCATTCCCCAGCATATCCTATCAGGACACCATCAAAGTACATGGTGGGAACAGCTCTTTAAAGGAACATTGGAGGCAAAGCGGATAGAGTATGCTGCCTGGTGCAGGATCCGTGGGGGCGGAGCATGATGCTTAGTCTTTTTAAAGTCATGTGTCATGCTCCGCCCCTTGACTTGGGTCAAATGTTTTGAATCCTTCCACAAGTTTCTCTCATTAGTTGGTAGGAATTTTGGCCACTTCCTCCTGACAGAACTGGTGTCACTGAGCCATGTTTGGAGGTCGCCTTGCTGGCACCGGCCTTTTCAGCTTTGCCCATAAGTTTCCAATAGGATTGTGATCAGGGCTTTGTGACGGCCGCTCCAGAACATGGACTTGGTTCTCCTTAAGTCACTTTGTAACCAGTTTGACAGTAGCTTCGGGTCACTGTCCATTTGGGAGACCCATTTCCGCCCAAGCTGTAACTTCCTGGCTGATGTCTTGAGATGTTACTTCAGTATTGCCACATAATCTTCTTTCCTCATGATGCCATCTATTTTGTGAAGTGCACCAGTCCCTCCTGCAGCAAAACAACCCCACAACATGATGCTGCTATCCCTGTGTTTCACAGTTGGGATGGTGTTCTTAAGCTTCCAAGCTTCTCCCTTTTTCCTCCTAACGTAACAATGGTCATTATGTCCAAGCAGTTCCATTTTAGTTTCATCAGACCACAGGACATGTCTCCAAAAATGTAGGTCTTTGTTCCTGTGCATTTACAAACATTAATCTGACTTTTCTATGTTTCTTTTGGAGTAATGGCTTCTTCCTGGCAGAGCGGCCTTTCCGCCCATGTAGATACAGTACTCGTTTCACTGTGGATAATGACACAATCTTACCAGCTTCCGCCAGTATCTTCACAAGGTCTTTTGTTCTTGGGTTGATATGCACATGTCGGACCAAATCACGTTCATCTCCGAGACACAGAACCCGTCTCCTTCCTGAGCGGTATGATGGCTGCACATTCCCATCTTGTTTGTACTTGTATATAATTGTTTGTACAGATGAACGAGGCGCCTTCAGGTATCTGGAAACTGCACCGAAGGATGATCCAGACTTGTGCAAGTCCACAATTCTCTTCCTGATATCTTGGCTGATTTCTTTAGACTTTCCCATGATGTTACACACAGAAGCAGTATGTTTCTGGTGTGATTAAAACACATCCACAGCTGTGTCTCTAACTCAGATGTTGCCAATAATCAGAAGCTTCCAAAGTCCTGACCTCATCATATGGGCGGTCCCAAATTGTGTAAAGGCGAAGTCATCTCAGTGTATGGAAACTTCTGACTTTACAGAAAGTTATAAAATACCTTAAAAATTCTCTCTTTCATTATTCTGCATATGGCAAATATAAATAATTTTGGTCCCTAATTGACCTAAAACGGGGAAGGTTTATTCTGATTTCATGTTAGAGAGAAAAACCTGCAGATGGGGCTTTATATAGAGGGGAGGGAGAAACCTGCAGATGGGGCTTTATATAGAGGAGGGAGAATCCTGCAGATGGGGCTTTATATAGAGGAGGGAGAAACCTGCAGATGGGGCTTTATATAGAGGACGGAGAAACCTGCAGATGGGGCTTTATATAGAGGGAGGAGAAACCTGCAGATAGGGCTTTATATAGAGGAGGGAGAAACCTGCAGATAGGGCTTTATATAGAGGGGAGGGAGAAACCTGCAGATGGGGCTTTATATAGAGGGGAGGGAGAAACCTGCATGATGGGCTTTATATAGAGGGGAGGGAGACTGCAGATGGGGCTTTATATAGAGGGGAGGGGGAAACCTGCAGATGGGCTTTATATTGAGGGAGGAGAACCTGCAGATAGGGCTTTATATAGAGAGGAGGGAGAAACCTGCAGATAGGGCTTTATATAGAGGGGAGGGAGAAACCTGCAGATAGGGCTTTATATAGAGGGGAGGGAGAAACCTGCAGATGGGGCTTTATATAGAGGGAGGGAGAAACCTGCAGATGGGGCTTTATATAGAGGAGGGAGAAACCTGCAGATGGGGCTTTATATAGAGGAGGGAGAAACCTGCAGATGGGACTTTATATAGAGGAGGGAGAAACCTGTAGATGGGGCTTTATATAGAGGGGATGGAAACTGCTGGTTTCAGCTGTAGTATATACCTGGTCACGTGTCTGATGCATCCTAAGCAGAAGCTTGCGGATCATTGCAGCAGAGCCGTCCTAATAATTCATGGGCTCCATGTAAATCTCTGGCAGAGGCCTGGGCGGCGCGGGGTGGCGGTGCACGCAGCGGCGTCGCTGTAATCTATTGCTCTGTCCTTGTCTTTATGAAGGTCTCGCTGTCGGAGTTGCAGTGCTGCAGTCCCCCAGCCTCCTCGCTGCCGCTGTACAATGTAATTCTCTCCGCACCTGGATGTTATGTGCTGGGCCGCGCTCAGCGGGGACCTCAATTACTATTATATTATATACACAAAAATCCGCACTGCCAATCATTGCCACTCACCGTCGCTGCCGTAATCTGTAATCCATTTAACCGGATACTTACTATGTCTTGGCTACAAAGTATTCCCGCAGATAAAATATAGGCCAGCGGAAAATAAAGCGATCCACAATCAGATGTACAAGGCCGCTATATTCAGAGTATCACAAAGACTCACATTATGCTGCTTATAAATCACATAAATAGAAACACACAGCAAAACCTGCAAATTGGTCCCAGGTTACAGTTCTTATCATCTAGTTTATTAGAGATGCTTTTTCTTCCTGGTAAAGAGCTCCGAAACCTCTTCTTTATGTCATCCAGCCATAGAGCTACATGATGAAATAATGGCTGCTTGCAGTCACCACTAGGGGGAGCTCACTGTATTTGAACTCAATAATAAATCTGTCTTGAGCTCTTAAAGAGAACCTGCCACATTGAAGCTGCTATGTGAGCTGCGGGCCCCATGTTATAGAGCAGGAGGAGCTGAGAACATGCTATCTGATCTACAGCCCCATGTTATAGAGCAGGAGGAGCTGAGGACATGCTATCTGATCTGTGGTCCCATGTTATAGAGCAGGAGGCTGTAGGACATGCTATCTGATCTACAGCCCCATGTTATAGAGCGAGGTGACTGAGGACATGCTATCTGATCTGTGGTCCCATGTTATAGAGCAGGAGGAGCTGAGGACATGCTATCTGACTGGGCCCCATGTTATAGAGCAGGAGAGCTGAGGACATGCTACTATCTACAGCCCCATGTATAGAGCAGGAGGAGCTGAGGACATGCTATCTGATCTGTGGCACCATGTTATAGAGCAGGAGGAGCTGAGGACATGCTATCTGATCTGTGACCCCTGTTATAGAGCAGGAGGAGCTGAGGACATGCTATCTGATCTGTCGCCCCATGTTATACAGCAGGAGGAGCTGAGGACATGCTATCTGATCTGCGGGCCCATGTTATAGAGCAGGAGGAGCTGAGGACATGCTATCTGATCTGCAGGCCCCATGTTATACAGCAGGAGGAGCTGAGGACATGCTATCTGATCTGTGGCCCCATGTTATAGAGCAGGAGGAGCTGAGGACATGCTATCTGATCTGTGCCCCCATGTTATAGAGCAGGAGGAGCTGAGGACACGCTATCTGATCTGGGCCCCATGTTATAGAGCAGGAGGAGCTGAGGACACGCTATCTGATCTGTGGGCCGCATGTTATAGAGCAGGAGGAGCTGAGGACATGCTATCTGATCTGTGGCCCCATGTTATAGAGCAGGAGGAGCTGAGGACATGCTATCTGATCTGTGGCCCATGTTATAGAGCAGGAGGAGCTGAGGACATGCTATCTGATCGGCGGGCCCCATGTTATAGAGCAGGAGGAGCTGAGGACACGCTATCTGATCTGTGGCCCCATGTTATAGAGCAGGAGGAGCTGAGGACATGCTATCTGATCTGCAGGCCCATGTTATAGAGCAGGAGGAGCTGAGGACATGCTATCTGATCTGCAGGCCCATGTTATAGAGCAGGAGGAGCTGAGGACATGCTATCTGATCTGTGGGCTCCATGTTATAGAGCAGGAGGACATGCTATCTGATATCCCCTCATGTGTTACATGACTTAATTTTTACAAAGGTAATACACAGTGAAGGAAATAATTATGTGACCCCTTGCTGATTGTGTAAGTTTCCCACTGACAAAGACAGGAACAGTCTATAATTTTAAGGTTAGGTTAATTTTAACATTGAGAGACAGAATATCCAAAATAAATTCCAGAAAATCACATTGTATAAATTATGTAAATTTATTTGCATTTTGCGGAGAGAAATAAGTATTTGATCCCCTACAAACCATTAAGAGTTCTGGCTCCTACAGACCAGTCAGACTCCTAATCTCCTCGTTCCCTGCATTGCAGACGCTGTCTTACATAGTCACCTTTATAAAAGACTCCTGTCCACAGACTCAATCAGTCAGACTCCAACCTCTACAACATGGGCAAGACCAAAGCGTTTTCTAAGGATATCAGGGACAAGATCATAGACCTGCACAAAGCTGGAATGGGCTACAAAACCATAAGTAAGATGCTGGGTGAGAAGGAGACGACTGTTGGTGCAATAGGAAGAAATTGGAAGAAATGTACTGTTCATGTCTTTTCTCAGTGGGCAAACTTACACGATCAGCAGGGGATCCAATAATTATTTTTTTCACTATAGGGTATCCCACTGATCGTAATAAAGTGGACATGTTACCCAGTGTGAACGTCACAAAAATATTATAAAAGATACTTCCATCAAAAAATAAAAACTCCCATGGTTCAAATAAAAAAACACAGTGGGCGACATGTATGAATTCGAATGCGTATTTTTTTTTTACTTGGCGCCGACACCAGAGTTCTAGATAGCTATAGAAGAGTGTAGAATACGGCAGATTTTTGGCGCATTACATAGAGCTTAGTGCGCCAAACTTTGTATGGGCATATAGTTTAATGCGGCAAACTTGGCGCACTAAGCTCTATGTAATGCGCCAAAAATCTGTCGTATTCTACACTTCTATATCTATTTAGAACTGTGGTGTCGGCGCCAAGTAAAAAAAAAAGTACGCATTCGAATTCATACACGTTGCCCGCTTAATGTTTCAATGCTCAGATTATGAGATTCTGAGAGTCTAGAATACGACAGATTTTTGGCACATTACCGGTACACTCTATGCCCATACAAAGTTTGGCGCATTACACTCTATACCCATACAAAGTTTGGCGCATTACACTCTATGCCCATACAAAGTTTGGCGCATTAAGCTCTATGTAATGCGCCAAAAATCTTCATACGGTCGTATTCTACACTCTTCTATATCTATTTAGAACCGGAGTGTCGGCGCCAAGTAAAAAAAAAAAGTACGCATTCGAATTCATACATGTCGCCCAGTGTATCTCACATAAAACAAGCCAGGTCACCACAGGAAGTTCCCGGAACCAGTTGGGAATACTCGCGCTGCGTGGTCACCCAAAGCTGAGACAGACGCAATACATATAGTAGACCCGTCCAGGACCTGGGTAGCGTTTGCTTTAGAGCAGGGCTCAGGGAGTCTGCTATTTCCATGGCGGGTCTATTTTTTCCAGTAAATGAGTGACATCATGGTGGAAGCCTGACGGACCCTAAGGCTATGTTCACACGGCTTATTTTGGGGCGTATTTACGGACGTATTTACGTCCGCAAATACGTCCCGAAATACGTTTCAAATAATGAACAATAAGATTAGCATTGATTCCAATGTAAAATACGCCTCGTCGTTCACACGAGGCGTATTTTCGCAACGTATTTGCAGGTGTAAATACGTCCGTAAATACGATCGTAAAATTAAGTCCACTGTCACTTATTGAGGCGTATTTCGCAACTTTAATCCCCATAGTAAAGAATGTGGGTTGTATTTACGACGCGAAATACGCGCCACACTTTGTGACACGTATTTGAAACGTATTTCGGAACGTATTTGCGGATGTAAATACGTCCGTAAATACGCCCCGAAATAAGCCGTGTGAACATAGCCTTATAGTCAATGGGGTCTGTCGGAATGCGGTGGAGTCCATTGCAACAAAGACCTGGTTCCATCTCTACAACCAAGGTTCCGAATGGAACCTTCAGACTCGGACCGGCCTTTAGGGAGCAGGATGAAAACCTCAGTGGGCCCCTGGGCATGGAAGGACTGGGACTGGTTTTTGTTGAAAACGGGGGTGCAGAAAGAAAGAGGCATTTGTAGCATATGCAGTCATGTATAGCAGCTTTAGGAAGGGCCCCAAACTAGCACCAAATCCTCTAAATGGATACATTTCTATGGTCCAAATTGCAACAAATTATTAAATAATATATAAACTGTAGCCAAATATGCAGGTATGAGCTAAGGAGAGGCTGGGGGGATATAGTAAGTTTATTACTGCAAGTTTAAGGTAAAAAGAGGGACATTTAATGAGTCAGGGGGTTTGGGTGAAACATAGAGACTGTTCCTCCAAAAGAGGGAAACCTGGGAGATATTGGAAACAGGGATAGTCACAGAGAGTTTTGAGAACTGAGGCCTAAGGGTATGTTCATACAGTGTACTGGGGCGCGTACTGTACAGGCCGCAGTACGTCGTGCGTTTTGGAAGTACGCGCTGAGCAGCCCCCGGCCGACCCCATGCACTTTCACAATCAGCGGTGCGTAAGGGCCGCGAAGAAGTGACTATAGCTCTATGAGAGCTATGAATTACCGTACTTGCGGCGCACATTTCGCCCGTATTAAAGCGCAAATACACGGCAAAATGAACACCGCAATAACATTGTGTGAACAGACCCTAATGCTGTCTCTGTTGCTCCAGAACTTTATTCCTGATTTGTTTTGTAAATGTTGATAGATAATATCTCCAAAGTTTTCCAATTTGGAGACATAATGGGCTTTATTTATCAACACTGTCTAAAAGTAACTGTCTTTGTTGCCCATAACGACCAATCACAGCCCATAGCAACCAATCACAGCCCATAGCAACCAATCACAGCTCATAGCCCCCAATCAGAGCCCATAACGACCAATCAGAGCTCAAAGCAACCAATCAGAGCCCAAAGTGAACAATCAGAGCTCATAGCAACCAATCAGAGCTCATAGCAACCAAACAGAGCTCATAGAAACCAAACAGAGCCCATAGCAACCAATCAGAGCTCATAGCAACAAATCATGGCCCATAGCAACCAATCAGGGGCCATAGAGACCAATCAGATCCCATAGCAACCAATCAGTGCTCAAATCAACCAATCAGAGCCGATAGCAACCAATCAGAGCACATAGGAATCAAAGCCCATAGCAACCAATCAGAGCACATAGGAATCAAAGTCCATAGCAACCAATCAGAGCCCATAGCAACCAATCAGAGCCCATAGCGACCAATCAGAGCCCATAGCAACCAATCAGAGCCCATAGCAACCAATCAGAGCCCATAGCAACCAATCAGAGCTCATAGGGACTAATCAGAGCCCATAGCAACAAATCAGAGCCCATAGCAATCAAACAGTCCATAGTAACCAATCATAGCCCATAACAACTAATCAGAGCCCAAAGCAACCAACCAGAGCCCATAGCAACCAATCAGAGCCCATAGCAATCAGAGCCCATAGCAACCAATAAGAACTCATAGCAACCAATCAGCCCATAGCGACCAATCAGAGCCCATAGCAACCAATCAGAGCCCATAGCAACCAATCAGAGCCCACAGCAACCAATCAGAGCCCACAGCAACCAATCAGAGCTCATAGCAACCAATCAGAGTCCATAGCAACCAATCAGAGCCCATAGTAACCAATCAGAGCTCATAGCAACCAGAGCGCATAGCAACCAATCAGAGCTCATAGCAACCAATCAGAGCTCAAAGCAACCAATCAGAGCTCACAGCAACCAATCAGAGCTCACAGCAACCAATCAGAGCCCATAGCAACCAATCAGAGCCCATAGCAACCAATCAGAGCTCACAGCAACCAGTTAAAGCCCAAATAACCAATCAGAGCTCATAGTAACCAATCAGAGCCCATAGCAATCAAACAGTCCATAGTAACCAATCATAGCCCATAACAACTAATCAGAGCCCAAAGCAACCAACCAGAGCCCATAGTGACCAATCAGAGCCCATAGTAACGAGAGCTCATAGTAATTATATATATATAAGCTATGATTGGGAAACAAACAGGGCCAGGACAATGGGTAGATGACCATCTAGGGCACCACCTCATGCCAGGCAGGAAGGGAGCACAAGGAGATATGGAGTGGGCTGAAATTTCCATATGGGGCACTATATGCCTTATTTGCCTAGGGCACCAGAGTACCTTGACCCAGTCCTGGCAACTATAATAGTCTTCGTATTAAGGGCCGTTCACACGGTTTATTTTGGGCACTGATTTCAGCCGTACTGCGCACCGTACTGCGCTGCAATACGGCTGGAATCTGTCCCAGCCAGTACGGTAATCCATAGTTCTCATAGAGAACCATGGATTCCGTCTCTCCTCCCCACTCGGTGAATCCGCCGCGGGGGGAGATAAGTGACATGCACATTATCCCGGCGGGATACGCGCCGTGGATAATGCATGTCTATGGGGCCGGGGAGCTGCGCCCCCACCCCCGCCCCTTATTCAAGCCATAATTGCGGGCGAAATCCGTCCAGCAATTACGGCTTGAATAAGCCGTGTGAACCGGGCCTTAAACAGTTTTGATAAATGAGGCCGAGTTTGTCTGTAGTCCATGGGTTCTGTGTTATCGGTTGAGAGGCTGAAGAAACTAGGGAAAGTGTCAATGTATTGTATCTCCGCTTGTGCCGTACTCAATGCTGTCTCAGAGAACCACACAGCACTACTTCCCCATCGGGTGCGTATTATAAGTTGTCTTGTTGTTCAGATTTTCTCCCTGGGTAATGAGGGTTGATGAGTTATTTCTGTGGTCAGTGCTGAGGACAGGGATGAGTTGCCATAGCCTGCATCCCCCCCCCCCTCCCGAGGTTTGGGACAACAGTCGGCCCGGTACGTGATAGAGTTAACATTGCCGTATCTGTGCTATCACAAGGTGACACATGGAGTCGCTTCATTATGTGCGCAGCCGGTGGAGTCCTCGCTAACAAGGTTCTCATAGCTGAAATTCCTCGAGGCACAAAACAAGTCACTTGTAAAAAAAAAACTATGATCTGATGATCGACCTTCTAGTAATTAATGGTAATGAATTGCCCTCCAGCTCCATTCTAGGAGTTTACTAGGCAAAAAAAAAAAAATTTTAAAAAAATTACAGATTTTGAAAACTTTTACATATTGCCATCACTTAAGTCGCTAATGATGTTTCTATGAGATCAAGTCCTAAAGTGACGGATGAAAGAAAAATGCTTTGTTCTTTTTGGTGTCAAAGGAAATTAATTTCCGGCTGGCTTGTGTTTTTCTCTGAGGCAGATATTGATGAGTGTGCAGAAGGGATCATTGAGTGCCACAACCATTCCCGCTGCGTTAACCTGCCAGGGTGGTACCACTGTGAGTGCAGAAGCGGTTTCCATGACGATGGGACCTACTCCATTACTGGGGAGTCCTGTGTTGGTAAGCGACCCTCACTCAAGTCAACTATTTTTTTTCTTCTTCTCCTATCCTCTCTCTTCTGCATGGAAATGCACTATGATCAATCGAGAATATGTCCAATGTTATTAATGTGCGCAAAAACCTAAGATAGTACCATCCATGACCTGGACTAATAGAGAGGGGTAGCCTAAAGCTCCTGAGCCTCAATGCACAACCTTTATCAGAGTCTCCCAACAGCTATGTGCCATTGCTGGTGTCTTATCATGGTGCCTGGAGGAAGTTGGAGGTTAGCCTACGAGAGCACTATCCATGACCTGGACTCATAGAGTGGTGTAGCCTATAGCTCCTGAGCCTAAGAGAGCACTATCCATGACCTGGACTCATACAGAGGAGTAGCCTAAAACTCCTGAGCCTCAATGCACAACCTTTATTAGAGTCCCCTAACAGCTATGTGCAATTGCTGGTGTCTTATCATGGTGCCTAGGGGAGGTTAGCCTAAGATAGTACCATCCATGACCTGGACTCATAGAGAGAGGTAGACTAAAGTTCCTGAACCTCAATGCACAACCTTTATCAGAGTCCCCCAACAGTTATGTGCAATTGCTGGTGTCTTATCATAGTGCTTGGAGGGAAGTTGGAAGTTAGCTTGAGAGAGCACCAACCATGATCTAGACTCATACAGAGGTTTAGTTGGTGTCTTATCATGGTGCCAAGGGGAGGTTAGTCTAAGAGAGCACCATCCATAACCTGAACTCATACACAGATGTAGCCTAAAGCTCCTGAGCCTCAATGCACAACCTTTATCAGAGTCCCCTAATAGTTATGTGCCATTGCTAGTGTCTTATCATGGTGCCTAGGGGAAGTTGGAGGTTAGCCTAAGAGAGCACCATTCATGACCTTAACTCATAGAGAGGTGTAGCCTAAAGTTCCTGAGCCTCAATGCATGATCTTTATCAGACAGCTATATGCCTTTTTTTGTATCTTATGATGGTGCCTTGGGGAAGTTGGTGGTTATCCTAAGAGAGTACCATCTATGACCTTGAGTAATAGAGAGGCAAAGCCTTAAGCTCTTGAGCCTCCATGCAAAATCGGTATTTGTATCTCTCAACAGTTATGTGCCATTTCTATCACTAGTGACTTATGATCGTTCCTGGAAAAAGGTGAAGGGGAACCTAAGATAGTGCTCCGATTGACT
>JAODAL010052503.1:0-25930 GCA_025379985.1 Phyllomedusa bahiana
TAATAGCCCGGTGTAATACTCCACTATAAATGCCCTGTTATACGCCCCCTATAATACTGCCCCCGTGTTAAATGCCGGTAATACGCCCTGTGTATATGCCGCTTAATAGCCGTGTTACTGCCGTAAATCTCCCTTGTTACTGCCCTTAATACTGCCCTGTGTATACTGCCACTATAATACTGCCCTGTGTATACTGCCACTATAATACTGCCCTGTGTATACTGCTACTATAATACTGCCCTGTGTATACTGCCACTATAATACTGCCTGGTGTATACTGCCACTATAATACTGCCCTGTGTATACTGCTACTATAATACTGCCACTATAATACTGCCCGGTGTATACTGCCACTATAATACTGCCCTGTGTATACTGCCACTATAATACTGCCCGGTGTATACTGCCACTATAATACTGCCCGATGTATACTGCTACTCAGGGGCGTTGCTAGGGTCCTAAAACATCCGGGGCTCGGGCCCTTTGTGTTTTTCTGGGTACTGGTTCACACGACATTTTTTGCGCCCCATTTTAAACTCGGGTGTTTTTTTTCGGAAAAACCTTGTTTTCCTGTCACTAATTTTTTGCACCCTCCCCAAAATCCCGTCCTCTCCTCAGCATCCCGTACATAAAAATCACCAAAACAAATTTATTTTTTTAGAATTCTCACTCTATGCAATACCCCAAACAGTCACCCAAAAAATCCACCGATAATGGAGCAAATTACCAACAATGAATTTGATAAAAACCCTCCTACAAAACCAAACCCCAAATATTTCTAATAAAGGCTCAATAACCTGCCGACCCCGACCCAAAACCCCCCCCCCACTGGACTATCAGCTGTACCCCTCTGTTACATATACCCCGCCATACAGGGACCCCATAGTGGTAAATAGTTGTATGTAGAGCTCTGCAGAATAAATGATTTCCGCTGTTTCATTTAGTAACTTACCGGGGGACGCTTTTTGATCACGTCGTTCACCTTCCCCTTTTCTTTTTCCATCCTTCACATTCTGTGATTGCTCCCGGCCATGACCTCCCCGAGAAAATTTGGGCACAAATACTTAGAATCCTCACATTTCCAGCAATCCTTAATTTTAGGGGATACATCCCCCCAGTTTGGGATATAGGGGACTGAAATATATGGGGGCCCCAGGCCCCGGTATTGGGGGCCCCAGGCAATATGGGGCCCAGGCATATTAGGGCCACAGGCAGTATATAGGGGGACGGCAGTAAAATAGGGGGCACAGGGGATATAAGGGGGCACTGAGGGTATATATGGGGCCCCCAGGCAGTATATGGGGGGACTGAGGATAATACGGGGCCCAAGAGGTTATAGGGGGGACTGAGGCCCGAATATAGGGGGACGAGGCTATAGGGGGGCCACAGGCAGCATATGGGGCCACAGGGAAGGGGTATGGGGGGCCCCAGGCAGGGGTATGGGGGGCCACAGGCCGTAATGGGGCACAGGCAGCATATTGGGGGGCCCCAGGCAGGGATTATAGGGGCACAGGGAGGGATAGGGGGGGGACAGCAGTAATATGGGGGCCACAGGCAGGGGTATGGGGGCCCCCAGGCGTAATATGGGGGCCCGCAGGCAATGGGGGCCACAGGCAAAAAAATGGGGGCCACAGGAGGGATTTTGGGGCCAGGAGGGGTATGGGGGGCACAGGGAGGGGGTATGGGGGCCAAGCAGGCATTATAGGGACAGGCATTTTGGGGGCCCCCAGGAGGATTATAGGGGGACAGGCAGAAAATGGGGCCACAGGCGGGTATGGGGGGCCACAGCTATATGGGGGGGCCCAAGGGTATATGGGGGGCCACAGGGGGCTATAGGGGGACACCAGGGATATGGGGGGCCCCAGGCTATATGGGGGGGCCCAGGATAATGGGGGCCACGGGGAGGCATTATAGGGCACTAGGGGGTAAAAAACCCTTTAAAAATAAACATTAATACCCCCCTTACTCCCCGGGGAGCGGCTCCGTCTCTTTACCCGCCTCCTCCGGGAGCTCCCGGGCCCCCGGCCCATGACACACTGTCGCCCCAGGGGAAAGGGAGCGTCCGAGGACCAAAATATCGCACGCTGCCGGGTGAGGGGCACGGGGGCCCCGGGGGTCCTCAGCGCTGTGAGGGCCCGCGGGCCCCGCATGTCGGGCCCAAAGCCGGTCCCAACCTGTTCGGGGCAGGGATTCGCTCTTGCTCCGCAAAGCCCCGCAGCGCATGTCGTCCACGGGGGGACAAGCAAGCTAAGGGCCAGTCGGTCTCCCCGGCCCCGGCACGGCCCTCTGGGCCCCGGGGGGACTCGGGGGACCGGGGAGTTTTATTCGGGACGCGGGCCTGAGCCGTAGCCGAATTAAAACACCCTATGCGACGCCCCTGTCCTGCTACTTATAATACTGCTCGTTGGTATACTGCGATTATGATATGCCGATGTTATAATGCTCAACTATCATACTGCCCTGGTGTATCTGCACTATAATACTGCCCCGGTGTTTATCGCCATTATAATAGCTGCCCCCAGTTATAATTGCCGACTATAATACTGCCCGTGTGTATACTGCCCACTATAATAGCTGCCTGTGTTATAAATGCCTCACTATAATATAGCTGCCGGTGGTGAATACTAGCCATTATTAATACTGCCCGGTGTATACTACTGCCACTATAATACTGCCCGGTGTATACTGCCATTATAATACTGCCCTGTGTATACTGCTACTATAATACTGCCCTGTGTATACTGCCACTATAATACTGCCCTGTGTATACTGCTACTATAATACTGCCCTGTGTATACTGCTACTATAATACTGCCCTGTGTATACTGCCACTATAATACTGCCCTGTGTATACTGCCACTATAATACTGCCCGGTGTATACTGCCACTATAATACTGCCCTGTGTATACTGCCACTATAATACTGCCCTGTGTATACTGCCACTATAATACTGCCCTGTGTATACTAGACACGTATAATACATGCCTCGTGATATCACTGCCACTTAATACTGCCTGGTGTGTTTAATGCTTATATAATACGGCTCTGTGTTTATACTGCCACTATAATACTGCCCGTGGTAGCATACATGCCACTATTATCCTGCCTGTGTATACTGCCACTATAAATATGACCCCGGGTGCGTTACTGCAACTATAGATATCTGCCATGCGTGATATACTGCTACTATAATACTGCCCGGTGTATACTGCCATTATAATACTGCACTATAATATTGTCCCGTCGGGTGTATATCTGCCACTTATAATACTAGCCCTGTGTATAAACTGCATATTATAAATACTGCCACACCTATATTAATGCCCATGGTGTATACTGTACGTATAATCTGGCCCCCGGTTGTATATGGCCACCTGTTAATTACTGCCATGTCTGTATAACCTGACCACTATAATATTGCCCGTGTATACTGCCTACTATAATAATGCGCCGGATGTATCCTGCCTCTATAAATATACCGCGGGATATACTTGCCACTATGTATACTGCCCTGTGTATAATGCCACTGTAATTACTGCCCCGGTGTAGATAATGCACTTATATACTGACCCTGCCGTATACTGCCACTATAATACTGCCCTGTGTATACTGCCACTATAATACTGCCCTGTGTATACTGCTACTATAATACTGCCACTATAATACTGCCCTGTGTATACTGCCACTATAATACTGCCCTGTGTATACTGCCACTATAATACTGCCCTGTGTATACTGCCACTATAATACTGCCCGGTGCTTCTATGACTGCCGATTATAATACTGCCCGGTGTATACTGCTACTATAATACTGCCCTGTGTATATAGCCACTGCGTAATACTGCCCTTGTGCTATTATGCCACTGTAATACTGCCCAGTGTATACTGGCCACATATAATATGCCCTGTTGTATATGTATAAGTAATACATGCCGCTGTGTTAATACTGCACATATTAATATGCGGTGTCGTGTCTACAGCATTCAAATAATACACAGGTATATATATATATTTTCCCTCCTTCCTATTATAATAACTGCCTGGCGTCTGAGTATACATATGCCACGTATAATACTGCCCCTGTGGTCATACTGCCAACTATAAAACTTGCCACGAGTGGTATAATAGCCACTCCATAATACTGCCCGGTGTATACTGCCACTATAATACTGCCCTGTGTATACTGCCATTATAATACTGCCCTGTGTATACTGCCACTATAATACTGCCCGGTGTATACTGCCACTATAATACTGCCCTGTGTATACTGCCATTATAATACTGCCCTGTGTATACTGCCACTATAATACTGCCCTGGTGCTATACTTAAATATGCCCCAACTATAATACTGCCCGTGGGTTTTATACTTGCTACGTAATAATACTGCCCTCATTGTGATATACTGCCACTATAATACTGCCCTGTGTATACTGCCATTATAATACTGCCCGGTGTATACTGCCACTATAATACTGCCCGGTGTATACTGCTACTATAATACTGCCCTGTGTATACTGCTACTATAATACTGCCCTGTGTATACTGCCACTATAATACTGCCCTGTGTATACTGCTACTATAATACTGCCCGGTGTATACTGCCACTATAATACTGCCCTGTGTATACTGCCACTATAATACTGCCCGGTGTATACTGCCACTATAATACTGCCCGGTGTATACTGCTACTATAATACTGCCCTGTGTATACTGCTACTATAATACTGCCCTGTTATATGCCACCTATAATACTGCCTGTGGTATATTAGTACTATAATACTGTCCTGTGTATACTGCTACTATAATACTGCCCGGTGTATACTGCCACTATAATACTGGCGTGTTATTGAAATTATAATACTGCCTGTGAGTAGTATTGCCACTTATAATACTGCCTGTTGTATACTGCTAATTATATTACTGCCATATAATACTGCCGGTGTATACTGCCCCCCCTACTATATTTACTGCCTCGGTGGTATATGCGCACTATATACTGCTGGTGTATATGCCCATATAATATCTGCATGTTGTTATACTGATTGACTACTGATTTGATACGGCCCTGTGTATACTGCCACTTATAATACTGCGCTCTGTGTATAACTGCTATCTATAGATAGCTTGCCACTGTGGTAATCTATACATAGCCCGACTATAATACTGCTGGTGTATACTGCCGACTATAATATGCTCACTGTGTATATTGCCCCACTAAAATACTGCCCTGTGTATACTGCTACTATAACTACTTCCCCTTGGGTATATAGCCCACTATAATACTGCCTGGTGTATACTGCTACTATAATACTGCCCGGTGTATAATGCCACTATAATACTGCCCTGTGTATACTGCCACTATAATACTGGCTTGGGTGATATAATCTACTATAATACTGCCCGGTGTGTATACTGACCACATCATGATATACTGACTAGGTGTTATACTGCCACTATAATATTGCCCTGTGGTTTACTACTTGCCCTACTATTAATACTGACTGTGTATACATGCCATCTATAACTACTGCGGACCCTGTGTTATACTGCTACTTATATACTGCCCTGTGTATACGCCCCACTATAATTACATGCTGTGTGTATACTGCTCATTATAATATGCCTGGTTGTAATACGTGCCTACCTATAATACTCGCACTGGGGTATACTGCCACTATAATACTGCCCGGTGTATACTGCTATTATAATACTGCCCTGTGTATACTGCCACTTTAATACTGCCTTGTGTATACTGCCACTATAATACTGCCCGGTGTTGTATACTGCTTGCCCACTATAATATGCCTCGTGTGTTACTGTCCCACTTGCCACTAATATTATGCACGTAGGTGCTTATACTGCTACTATAATATCTGCCCGGTGTCATATGCCGTTTGATAATCACGCGCCGGTTGTCTATTGCTATTATAATACTGCCTGTGTGGGTTAACTCGATAACATATAATACTTGCTGTGCATATCCTGCCACTATAATACTGCCTGGTGTATACTGCTACTATAATACTGCCCTGTGTATACTGCTACTATAATACTGCCCTGTGTATACTGCCACTATAATACTGCGCCCTGAAGTGTGTTATATGGACCTTACTATAATACTGCATGGTGTATACTGCCACTATAATACTGCCCTGTGTATACTGCCACTATAATACTGCCCTGTGTATACTGCCACTATAATACTCACCGCCACAGTGTTAATACATGACGGAAAGCGCCTGGCTGTATATGCCACATATAATACCTGCACCGGGGTGGATATGCTACTATGATACTAGCCGTGATATACTGCCACTATAATACAGCCTCTGTGGTCGATACTGCATATTAATACTGCCCTGTGTATACTGCTACTATAATACTGCTCTTATAATAGTAGCCCGACGGTGTAATAATAGCCCACTATAATACTGCCCTGTGTATACTGCCACTATAATACTGCCCTGTGTATACTGCTACTATAATACTGCCACTATAATACTGCCCGGTGTATACTGCCACTATAAATAGTGGTTGATATACTGCACCTATGAATCTGCCTGTGTATATTGAAACTATAATACTGCCACTGAGTATTATGCTCTATAAATACTGTCCTGTGTATACTGCTACTATAATACTGCCTGGTGTATACTGCCACTATAATACTCCCGTAGTTATACTTGGCTACTATATTATGCCACTATAAAACTGCCCTGTGGGTATAATGACTCACTCATAATATGCATGCCCCTGTGTATACTGCACCATATAGTAACTGGCCCTGTGGTTATACTGCCACTATAATACTTCCCTGTGTATAGTGCCACTATAATACTGCCCTGTGTATACTGCCACTATAATACTTCCTGTGTATGACTTTAAAATATACTGCCACTATCATATACTGCCTGTGTATACTTGCCTACTATCACATACTGCCCTCCCTTGTGTTTAGCTGCCCACTTATAATACTGCCCTCGTGTATACTGCCTACTTGATAATACTAGACTCTGTGGTATATCTGCACATATAATTCTGTGCATGGGCTAGTTTACTGCCACTATAATACTCCCCGGTGTATACTGCTACTATAATACTGCCACTATAAAACTGCCCTGTGTATACTGCCACTATCATACTGCCCTGTGTATACTGCCACTATAATACTGCCCTGTGTATACTGCTACTATAAAACTGCCCTGTGTATACTGCCACTATAATACTGCCCTGTGTATACTGCCACTATAATACTCCTGCCGCTGCTGTGGTATATGCTACTATAATACTGCCCTGTGTATCCTGCCACTATAATACTGGCTCTGCGTGTATATGCACTAAATTACTGCCCCTGTGGTATAATGCTACTATAATACTATGCCATGTGTAGTCACTGCTATATATACTGACCCTGTGTATTCTGCCCATGTATAAATATTCTGCCCTGTCTGATAAACTGCCATTTTAATACATGCCTGTTTTACTGCCATCATTAATACTGCCTGTGGTATTACTGCTACTATAATACTTCCCTGTGTATACTGTACTATAAACTGTCCTGATGTGTATTGCTATATGAATACATTGCCTGTGTATACTGCTACTATAATACTGCCCTGTGTATACTGCCACTATAATACTGCCTTTGCTATACTGCTACCTATAATACCTGCCTGTGTATATGCTACGTCATAATACTGCCGTGTGTTATACTGACCTATATTAATAACTAATGCCCTTTTGTATACTGCTGCTATAATACTGCGCTGTGTATTCTGCGCGATTTATAAGTACCTGCCATGTGTAAACTGCCATTCTATATGTTAACCTGTGGTATATCTGCGATTTAAATACTGCCCGGTGTATACTGCTACTATAATACTGCCCTGTGTATACTGCTACTATAATACTGCCCTGTGTATACTGTCACTATAATACTGCCCTGTTTATACTGCCACGATAATACTGCCCTGTGTATACTGCTACTTTTATATGACCCTCTGTGATATACTGCATTATCAATACTGTCCTGTGTATACTGCTACTATAATACTGCCCTGTGTATACTGCCATTATAATACGGCCCGGTGTATACTGCTACTATAATACTGCCCTGTGTATACTGCTACTATAATACTGCCCTGTGTATACTGCCACTATAATACTGCCCAGTGTATACTGCCACTATGGAATATGCCCCTGTGCTTATACCTAGCCACTATAATACTGCCCGGAGTATACTGCCACTATAATACTGTCCTGTGTATACTGCCACTATAATACTGCCCTGTGTATACTGCTACTATAATACTTGTCTGTGTCTATATGTACTATAATACTCCCACGGTGATAGTCTACTGCACTGTATAATACTGCCCTGTGTATACTGCCACTATAATACTGCCCGGTGTATACTGCCACTATAATACTGCCTGGTGTATACTGCCACTATAATACTGCCACTATAATACTGCCCTGTGTATACTGCCACTATAGTATGCCAGTGTCTTACTGACCACTATATACTAGCCAGGCTGTGCTGTTACTTGCCACTATAATACTGCCTGTGCTTACTGCCACTGTAATACTGCTAAGCCTGGGGGGGTGGGTATACTGCCACTATAATACTGCCCTTTGTATACTGCTACTTATCGAATACTGCCCTGTGTTAATACTGACATATAATACTGCCCTGGTGATATACTGCCTCTTAATTATACCTGCCAATTTGTATACTAGCCCCCTACGCTTAAATTACTAGCCCTTGTGTGTTGTATATGACACTATTATACTCTGCCCCACTGTGCGGGATATACATTCTATATAATACTGCCACTCGTGTATTCTTCGACCATTATAAGTATCTGCCCCTGCTGTAAACTGCCCATTATTACTGCCCTGTTTATATGCAACCCATATATAACTACTGCCCCTGTTGTTATACTGTACTCATAATACTTGCTCCTAGTGATATACTTGGCCACTATAATAACTGTTCCTGTAGTATACTGCACTACAATAATAGCTGCCCTGTGTAATACTGCCACGTATAATACTGACCCCGCCGGAGGTATATTGCCTCACTTATAATATGCTTTGTATACTGCATATAATACTGCTTTGTGTATAATAGCCACATATGGAATATGATGTGTATACTGCACTATAAAAATATGCCGGTGTTATGCTACTTATAGTACTCGCCCCTGTGTATACTGCTACTTATATAATATGCGTCCGGGTGGATTATATGACTACTATAATACTGCCCGGTGTATACTGCCACTATAATACTGCCCTGTGTATACTGCCACTATAATACTGCCCTGTTTATATGTACTACTATGATGTCGCTGTGGGTATATACCTATTATGAATTACTGCCCTGTGTTATCCTGTCCCTTTAAAAATACTGTCCGGTGTATACTGCCACTATAATACTGCCCTGTGTATACTGCCACTATAATACTGCCCGGTGTATACTGCTACTATAATACTGCCCGGTGTATACTGCCGTTATAATACTGCCCGGTGTATACTGCCACTAAAATACTGGTGCCGGTGTATATCGCTACGTATCAATATGCTCTCGGTGGTATTACGGCCCATTTATATAATAGACTTCCCGTCTTGGCTTTTACTGACCACATATGAATACTGCCCCCTGTGTTTATACTGACAATATAATCACATGCCCGCGTGCTATACTGCCACTATAATACTGCTAGGTGTATACTGCATATGAATACTGCCTCTTCCGCCTGTGTATACTGTACTATAGATCCTGCCTGTCGACCCTGTGTATACTGCCACTATAATACTGCCCGGTGTATACTGCTACTATAATACTGCCCGGTGTATACTGCCACTATAATACTGCCCGGTGTATACTGCTACTATAATACTGCCCTGTGTATACTGCCACTATAATACTGCCCGGTGTATACTGCCACTATAATACTGCCGTGTGTATACTGCTACTAAGAAGACTGACCGCCTGGTGTAATACTGCCTACTATCATACTGCCCTTGTGTATATTACACTAATAATAACTGCCCCGAGGTGTTATACTGGCCCACTATAATACTGCCCGTGGTTAGACTGCCGACGTATAATACTGCCCTGTGTATACTGCTAATATAATACTGCCCGGTGTATACTGCTACTATAATCACTGCCACTATTACGATACTGCCCTGCTGATATACGAATGCCACCTATAATACTGCCCCTGTGTGTACTGCTATCCTATAATCTGCCGCTGTGTATACTGCCCATTAAATAATGCACTGCTCCGGTCGTATTACTGCCACTATATCATTACTGCCTGTGGAGTACTGCCCACTATAATACTCCCGTGATGGATACTGGCTACTATAATACTGCCCTGTGTATTCTGCCATTATAATACTGCCCTGTGTAAACTGCCAGTATAATACTGCCCTGTGTATACTGCCACTATTATACTGGGGCCGGTGCGTATACTGCTACTATAAATCTGCCATGTGTATACTGCCCACATATTAATATGCCCTGTGTATACTTGTCTACTATAATATGCCCCCGTTGGTGTATACTTGCCAGTATAATACTGCCTGTGTTATATTGCTACTTATCATACCTGCCTAGGTGGTAGTATACTAGCTACTATTCATACTAGGCCACTGTGCAGTAATATATGGCCACTATAATACAGCCCTGTGTATTCCAAGTGTATATGCCCTTCAACTATAATACTGCTCCGGTGTTACTGCTCATTTATAATACTTCCCTGTTCTTGCCTCTACTGCACTAATAATACTGCCCTTTGTGAGTATACTGCCAACTATAATACTGCATGGGTGTATTACACTGCCTACTAATAATATGCTTGTGATTATAGCCACTACTAATATCTGCGACGTGTATACTGCCACTATAATCTGCCAGTGTGTATACTGCCACTATATAATGCCGGTGTATACTGCTATGATATAGTCTGGCCGGGGTGCTATACTGCGCTTATAATACTAGCCTCTGTGTATTACTGGCCTTATAAATACTAGCCCTGTCGCCTATACTGCCGCTATAATACTTGCCCTGTGTCATATTACTGCCACTCTAACACTGACCTTGTGCGTTGTTTACTGAATACTATAACAATACTGCCCTGTCGGTTATACTGCCATATTATACTGCCCGGCGTGGTATACTGCCACTATAATACTGCCCATAGGTGTGTATACTGCCATACTATAAATTACTTTACCCGGTGTTTATGTATACTGCCACTATAATAACTTGCGGTCTGGTGTATACATGCCACTATCATACTGCCGGTGTATACTGCTAGCTATAATAGTGCGGCCCGGTGATATACGTGCACTATAATACTCCCCGGTGTATACTGCTACTATAATAAGCTGACGCCGGTGGCTAATACTGCCTATTATCAATACTGCCCTACGTGGCTATACTGCCACGTAATAATACTGCCCCGGTGTATATACTGCACATAATAAATACTGCCCGGTGTATATGCATTTATGAATACTGCCCCTGTTGTATAATGCGTGACCTTATAATACTGCCCTGTGTATACTGCCATTATAATACTGCCCGGTGTATACTGCCACTATAATACTGCCCGGATTTTTCCTGTACAATGCTACTATCAACTATGCCGGTGTATAATGCCCGAATATAATACGTCGCCCTTTGTATGTGTTACTGCGAGTATAATATGCCAGTGGTGATAATGCCACTATAATAAGCCCAGTGTATAGCTGCCATTTATAATACTGCTGCCGATTGCGCTGTATATGCCACTATAATACTGCCTTGTGTATACTGCCACGTTAATACTGCCTCGTGATGTATAGCCCTACTATAATATGCCCTGTGTATACGTGTACTATAATAGCTGCCCGGTGTATACTGCCCTACAATCATACTGCCCCTGTGGTTATACTGCACACGTATAATACTGCCGGTGTTATACTGCCACTATACTATGCGCTCGAGGTGTATACTAGCACGTATAATCTGACCTGGAGTATACTGCCACTATAATACTGCACTGTGTATACTGCCACTATAATACTTCCCGGTGTATACTGCCACTATAATACTGCCTGGTGTATACTGCCACTATCAATACTGCCCTGTGTATACTGCCACTATAATACTGCCGGGTGTATACTGCTCTATTATACTTCTTAAGCCCGAGGTATACTGCCACTATAATACTGCTCCGGGGCTATACTGCCACTTATGAATACTGCACTATAAATATGCACGGTGTATACTGCCACCTATAATATCCTGTGTATACTCGCACTATAATACTGCCCAGGTGGTATAATGGCTACTTTATGTACCTGGCCTGTGTTACTGCTACTATAATATGCCTGTGTTATACTGCCAGACTATTAATACTGCCCTGTGTATATGCCATTATAATTACTGCCGGTGTATCTGCATATAATACTGCCCCACCTGTGTATACTTTGCACATGTATAATACTGCCCTGTGTATACTGCCACTATAATAATGCCATGTGTATACTGCTACTATAATATGCGCCTGGTGTATACTGCCACTGATCATACTTCCCAGGTGTTATGATATACTGCCACTATAATACTGCCTGGTGTATACTGCTACTATAATACTGCCCGGTGTATACTGCTACTATAATTTGCCCTGTGTATACTGCTACTATAATACTGCCCTGGTGCGCTATACTGCATATAATACTGCCCGCGTGTATATGCCACATCCATAATATGCCGGTAGGTGGTTATACTGCTACTAGTAATACTGCCGTGTATATGCCCATTGATATATAGCGCTGTGATTATACTGCCACTAATAATACACTGCTCCGGGGTTGTATTTATGCCATATAATATGCCGGGTGTGTATGATGTACTCAGAATACTGCACCTGTGTTTACTGCACTGATAATACTGCCCCTGGGTAGGTTACTGCCCCATGATAATACTGTTGAGGTTATACTGCCACAGTTATAATACTGCCCTCGTGCTTATACTGTCCACTATAATCTGCTGTGTATATGCACTATAATACTGCCCGGTGTATACTGCTACTATAATATTGCCCTGTGTTCTATATATATATTTATTTCTACGCCCACTATAAATACTTGCCCTAGGTGTATACTGCTACGTATAATACTGAGCCGCTGGTGTGTACCTGCCATTTATAATACTGCCAGGTGTATTCTGCCACTATAATACTGCCCGGTGTATACTGCCACTATAATACTGCCTGGTGTATACTGCTATTATAATACTGCCCTGTGTATACTGCCACTGTGATTATCGCCCTGTGCTATTACTGCCCAGCTATAATACTGCCGGGGTATACTGCCACTATGTACTACTGCGCTTGTCAGGGTATACTGCTACTATCATACTGCCCTGTGTATACTGTATTTATACTAGCCTGTGTATACTGCATATTAATACTCGCCTGATGTTGTACTTGCCACGTATAATATTCCCGGTGTTATACATGCACACTATTCTACTGCCTGTTTTATATGTGTATATAATACAGCCTGATGTTATACTGCCTATTATTACAGTCAGGTGTAATAGTGCCCACTTTAACACTTCCGGTGTCATACTGCCACTATAATACTGCCTGTGATTTAGTATGGCCCTAGATTATAAATTTCTGCCCATGTGCTATACTATGCCTACTATCAAATACTGCCCTGATGTATACTGCCCATATAATATGCCTCGGTGTTTAACTGCCACTATGATTACATGCCCTGGGGCGTGTAAATACTGCACTATATACTGCCTTATTACTGCCCTGTGATATAATAGCCACTATAAATTCCCAGGTGGATTACTGCACTATACATACCATGGCTCTGCGTGGGTAATACTGCCAACTAATGAATACTGCCCCTGATGCTAATCCTGCAGTTTATATAATACTGACCTCTGTGTATACTGCCTCTAGTAAATACTGCGCTAGTGTTCATACTGCCACGTATAATACTGCCGGTGTATTACTTAGGCCACTATAGATACTGCCTGGTGAATAATCTGCCATATCATACATTGCCACTATAATACTGCCCTGTGTATACTGCCACTATAATATTGCCCGGTGTATACTGCTACTATAATACTGCCGCCTCTTGAGGCCTGTATCTATGACCACTATATACTAAGCCCTTTAGGTGTGTTAGTATACAGCCACTAAATACTGCCACTATATATGCCTGTGATATTACTGGCCCTATATAATACTGCCGACCGGTGGTATACTGCTCACTATAATAAGTAGCCCCTGTGATATACTGCCTCATTATATACTGCGGGGATGTATACTGCCATATATACTGCCCGGTGTATACTGCTACTATAATACTGCCCGGTGTATACTGCTAATATAATACTGCACCGGATGTATACTGTACTCTAGATATCTTGCGTGTGGTGTATGCCACTATAATACTTGCCGGTGGTTATACTGCACATATAATACTGCCCTGGTGATATACTGGCTATATAATACTGCCCGGAGTGATACTGCCACGACAATAACTGCCGGTGTATACTGCCACTATATCGCTCTTTCTCCTTTTTTTGTTTCTCTTCTACCTTTCTTCTTCCTCTTTCCTCTATTTTCTCTCTCTTTCTTTCTTCTTCTCTCTCTCTTTCATCCATCTCTTCTTACTTCACTTCTCTCTTCTTTCTCTTCCTGCTATCTCCATCCTCTCCTCTTTTGCTCCTCTCTCGTTCTTCAGTCTCTACATCTTACCTCATCTCTCTCTCATCTTCTCTTTCTCTCCTTCTTCATCCCTTTCCTCCTCTCTCTTTTCCTAATACTCTGCTTCCATACCTCTCCTCTCTCTCTTTCTATTCTTTATATCTTCTCTCTCTTCCTCACATCTACTCTCCATCCTTCACTCATCCTTCTCTTTTCCTCCATCGCTACTACTCCTCTCTCCCTCTCTCTCTTTCTCTCTTCCTCCATCTCTCTCTTCCTCCATCTCTCCCTCTCTCTCTTTCTCTCTTCCTCCATCTCTCTCTTCCTCCATCTCTCTCTGCACTCTTATCTCTCCTTTCTCTCTTCTCCTCTGTCTTTCTACTTTCTTCCTTTCTCTCCTACTCTCTTCTCTTTCTCTCTTTTCTCTCTTCTTCCTCCATTCCTCATTCTCTCTCTCTCTCACTCTCTCTCTCTCACTCTCTCTTCCTCCATCTCTCTCTTCCTCTCTCTCTCTCTTCCTCCATCTCTCTCTCCATCTCTTTCTTCTTATAGATTAAGGTAATAGACAATGCTGCGTTTCTGATCGTTATCTCCCGTTGACCGCAGGTTAATTGACGGCTCAGAGCGGTATGGCGGTATAATGAGGCGTCCTCATCGCCCTCGCGCACGTCTGTTCTCACATTATATTTATGTGCAGGAATATAATGGCTGCAGCTCTGGACGTGTCTGGAGTCTTATGTCAGAGCAGGTTTATGGCTGCAGCTCTGGATGTGACTGGAGTCTTATGTCAGAGCAGGTTTATGGCTGCAGCTCTGGATGTGACTGGAGTATTATGTCAGAGCAGGTTTATGGCTGCAGCTCTGGATGTGACTGGAGTCTTATGTCAGAGCAGGTTTATGGCTGCAGCTCTGGATGCGTCTGGAGTCTTATGTCAGAGCAGGTTTATGGCTGCAGCTCTCAATGTGTCTGGAGTCTTATGTCAGAGCAGGTTTATGGCTGCAGCTCTGGATGTGACTGGAGTCTTATGTCAGAGCAGGTTTATGGCTGCAGCTCTGGATGTGTCTGGAGTCTTATGTCAGAGCAGGTTTATGGCTGCAGCTCTGGATGCGTCTGGAGTCTTATGTCAGAGCAGGTTTATGGCTGCAGCTCTGGATGTGTCTGGAGTCTTATGTCAGAGCAGGCTTATGGCTGCAGCTCTGGATGTGACTGGAGTCTTATGTCAGAGCAGGTTTATGGCTGCAGCTCTGGATGTGACTGGAGTCGTATGTCAGAGCAGGTTTATGGCTGCAGCTCTGTATTTTTCTGGAGTCTTATGTCAGAGCAGGTTTATGGCTGCAGCTCTCAATGTGTCTGGAGTATTATGTCAGAGCAGGTTTATGGCTGCAACTCTGGATGTGTCTGGAGTCTTATGTCAGAGCAGGTTTATGGCTGCAGCTCTGGATGTGACTGGAGTCGTATGTCAGAGCAGGTTTATGGCTGCAGCTCTGGATGTGTCTGGAGTCTTATGTCAGAGCAGGTTTATGGCTGCAGCTCTCGATGTGTCTGGAGTATTAGGTCAGAGCAGGTTTATGGCTGCAACTCTGGGTGTGTCTGGAGTCTTATGTCAGAGCAGGTTTATGGCTGCAGCTCTGGATGTGACTGGAGTGTTATGTCAGAGCAGGTTTATGGCTGCAGCTCTGGATGTGACTGGAGTCTTATGTCAGAGCAGGTTTATGGCTGCAGCTCTGGATGTGAATGGAGTCTTATTTAAGAGAAGGTTTATGGCTGCAGCTCTGGATGAGAATGGAGTCTTATGTCAGAGCAGGTTTATGGCTGCAGCTCTGGATGTGACTGGAGTCTTATGTCAGAGCAGGTTTATGGCTGCAGCTCTGGATGTGACTGTAGTCTTATGTCAGAGCAGGTTTATGGCTGCAGCTCTGGATGTGACTGGAGTATAAAACATGATTCAGTATTAGTTACTGCAGCTCCGGAAGTGAGCGGAGTACAATATACCATATGATACCTGAGTTGTGAAGGTATCTTTGAATTTCACTGAAGTATAAGACAAGAATTTACACAAGGTTGTAATTAGCATTATCAAACCTGCGGTGCTAAACATCCCATATAGCCAGATACATAATGTGGCTGCACACTGTACATATAAAGAATACCGTCATATACTGTACACAGCCAGGCGCAAGCAAGAGAGGGGATGGGAAGTTCATGGGCACGGATATGTGTGCGCTCGTGTTCATGCACATACTCAGGCACATATGCATCTGTGGGTGCGGTATAATGCTCTTATACTAAAGCACAGAATACATAATGCTGCCATTTGATGTGCAGAAATAGTGCAGCAATACACATGCCCAGAGATAGCACCGCGGACCTGTGCACATATATAGTACTGACAACCATACACATGCCCAGAGATAGCACCGCTGACCTGTGCACATAAATAGTACTGCCAACCATACACATGCACAGAGATAGCACCGCTGACCTGTGCACATATATAGTACTGACAACCATACACATGCACAGAGATAGCACTGCTGACCTGTGCACATATATAGTACTGACAACCATACACATGCCCAGAGATAGCACCGCTGACCTGTGCACATAAATAGTACTGCCAACAATACACATGCACAGAGATAGCACCGCTGACCTGTGCACATAAATAGTACTGACAACCATACACATGCCCAGAGATAGCACCGCTGACCTGTGCACATAAACAGTACTGCCAACCATACACATGCACAGAGATAGCACCGCTGACCTGTGCACATAAATAGTACTGCCAACCATACACATGCACAGAGATAGCACCGCTGACCTGTGCACATAAATAGTACTGCCAACCATACACATGCCCAGAGATAGCATCGCCGACCTGTGCACATAAACAGTACTGCCAACCATACACATGCACAGAGATAGCACTGCTGACCTGTGCACATATATAGTACTGACAACCATACACATGCACAGAGATAGCACCGCTGACCTGTGCACATATATAGTACTGACAACCATACACATGCACAGAGATAGCACTGCTGACCTGTGCACATAAATAGTACTGCCAACCATACACATGCACAGAGATAGCACCGCTGACCTGTGCACATAAATAGTACTGCCAACAATACACATGCACAGAGATAGCACTGCTGACCTGTGCACATAAATAGTACTGACAACCATACACATGCCCAGAGATAGCACCGCTGACCTGTGCACATAAATAGTACTGCCAACAATACACATGCCCAGAGATAGCACCGCTGACCTGTGCACATAAATTGTACTGCCAACCATACACATGCACAGAGATAGCACCGCTGACCTGTGCACATAAATAGTACTGCCAACCATACACATGCACAGAGATAGCACTGCTGACCTGTGCACATAAATAGTACTGCCAACCATACACATGCACAGAGATAGCACGGCTGACCTGTGCACATTCATAGTACTGCCAACCATACACATGCCCAGAGATAGCACCGCTGACCTGTGCACATAAATAGTACTGCCAACAATACACATGCCCAGAGATAGCACCGCTGACCTGTGCACATAAATAGTACTGCCAACCATACACATGCCCAGAGATTGCACCGCTGACCTGTGCACATATATAGTACTGCCAACCATACACATGCCCAGAGATAGCACCGCTGACCTGTGCACATAAATAGTACTGCCAATCATACACATGCACAGAGATAGCACCGCTGACCTGTGCACATATATAGTACTGACAACCATAAACATGCACAGAGATAGCACCGCTGACCTGTGCACAAATATAGTACTGCCAACCATACACATGCACAGAGATAGCACTGCTGACCTGTGCACATATATAGTACTGACAACCATACACATGCCCAGAGATAGCACCGCTGACCTGTGCACATAAATAGTACTGCCAACCATACACATGCCCAGAGATAGCACCGCTGACCTGTGCACATATATAGTACTGCCAATCATACACATGGTTGGGGGGCTATGGGACCGGCTCCTCTTCCCCCTATCTCTCTGCAGCCGTCCTACAGTCGGGCTCTAGAGACTGCAGGGGAGGGGGGGGGCATCCAGGAGGCGGGGATGGAGCGGGGCTTCTGGTCCCTCCCCTGAGGTTCTGGAGCAGTGCACTGTGAGTGAAGAGGGGGGTGCCCACTGGTGGATCTCTCTGATCACTGCTGCAACGTCCAACACTATTGATATAACTTTGACTACAGCTCTGGAGGTGACTGGAGCATAAAACATACAAATGCTTTTCTAGATGTGGATTAGGGACTTGATGTGGAGTTTGAGCAGAGTCTGGACGGGCGCAGCTCGCAGAGCGTTGTCAGGAAATCACCTTGAGGGTGTAACAGAGCCCAGCACAGGAGCACAGTGCGGCGGCGGCTCAGGGGCCCGCAGTCCGCGGGGGACGATGCACAGAGGAGGCTCCACCACTGCAGGGAACGAAAGTGTGCGAACCGCGTCCTGAGGGAAGATCCCGGCGCCCGGATAATAGTGAGCACAGCAGAGCCCACGCGGTTCAGGCCGCGCGCCAGTGTGCGAACCGCGTCCTGAGGGAAGATCCCGGCGCCCGGATAATAGTGAGCACAGCAGAGCCCACGCGGTTCAGGCCGCGCGCCAGTGTGAGAACCGCGTCCTGAGGGAGGATCCCGGCGCCCGGATAATAGTGAGCACAGCAGAGCCCACGCGGTTCAGGCCGCGCGCCAGTGTGTGAGAACCGCGTCCTGAGGGAGGATCCCGGCGCCCGGATAATAGTGAGCACAGCAGAGACCACGCGGTTCAGGCCGCGCACCAGTGTGAGAACCGCGTCCGGAGGGAGGATCCCGGCGCCCGGATAATACTGAGCACCGCAGAGCCCACGCGGTTCAGGCCGCGCGCCAGTGTGCGACACGCGTCCGCAGGGCAGATCCCTGCGCCCGGATAATATGAGCACAGCAGAGCCCACGCGGTTCAGGCCGCGCGCCAGTGTGCGAACCGCATCCTGAGGGAAGATCCCGGCGCCCGGATAATAGTGAGCACAGCAGAGCCCACGCGGTTCAGGCCGCGCGCCAGTGTGAGAACCGCGTCCTGAGGGAAGATCCCGGCGCCCGGATAATAGTGAGCACAGCAGAGCCCACGCGGTTCAGGCCGCGCGCCAATGTGAGAAACGCGTGGCCTCTGCTGTTCTGAATAGATCTTGTGCGGTTTATTATATATTTCATCGCTATTTGCTGTATTTTATACTGTTCCGTTCTCACTATTAATCGAGCTCGCCGCGCGCCTGGAGCCGCCTCTTGTGTCAAATCTCCTCAGCAAGCTTTGTAAACAGTTTTTATTAATTAAGACAAGATCTAACAGCAGCACTGTGCCTGCAGCTCTGGAGGTGATTGGAGCATAAGATAGTGTAGCAGAGCACTGTGACTGCAGCTCTGGATGTGTTTGGAGCATACTCTCGTATAGCAAAGCACTGCGCCTGCAGCTCTGGATGTGTTTGGGGCATACTCTCGTGTAGCAGAGCACTGTGCCTGCAGCTCTGGATGTGTTTGGAGCCTACCCTCATGTAACAGAGCACTGCGCCTGCAGCTCTGGATGTGTTTGGGGCATACTCTCGTGTAGCAGAGCACTGAGCCTGCAGCTCTGGATGTGTTTGTAGCATACCCTCATGTAGCAGAGCACTGTGCCTGCAGCTCTGGATGTGTTTGGAGCATACGCTCGTGTAGCAGAGCACTGTGCTCTGGATGTGTTTGGAGCATACTCTCGTGTAGCAGAGCACTGTGCCTGCAGATCTGGAGGTGTTTGGGGCATACTCTCGTGTAGCAGAGCACTGTGCCTGCAGCTTTGGATGAGTTTGGAGCATACTCTCCTGTAGCAGAGCACAGGGCCTGCAGCTCTGGATGTGTTTGGGGCATACTCTCGTGTAGCAGAGCACTGCGCCTGCAGCTCTGGATGTGTTTGTGGCATACTCTCGTGTAGCAGAGCACTGTGCCTGCAGCTCTGGATGTGTTTGGGGCATACTCTCGTGTAGCAGAGCACTGTGCCTGCAGCTCTGGAGGTGTTTGGGGCATACTCTCATGTAGCTGATCACTGGGCATGCATCTCTGGAGGTGTTTGGCGCATACTCTCGTGTAGCAGAGCACTGTGCCTGCAGCTCTGGATGTGTTTGGAGCCTACCCTCATGTAGCAGAGCACTGTGCCTGCAGCTCTGGATGTGTTTGGAGCATACGCTCGTTATAGCATGAGCACTGTGCTCTGGATGTGTTTGGAGCATTACTCTCGTGTAGCAGAGCACTGTGCCTGCAGCTCTGGAGGTGTTTGGAGCATACTCTCGTGTAGCAGAGCACTGTGCCTGCAGCTCTGGAGGTGTTTGGAGCATACGATAGTGTAGCAGAGCACTGTGCCTGCAGCTCTGGAGGTGTTTGGAGCATACGATAGTGTAGCAGAGCACCGTGCCTGCAGCTATGGATGAGTTTGGAGCATACTCTCCTGTAGCAGAGCACTGTGCCTGCAGCTCTGGATGTGTTTGGAGCATATGATAGTTAGCAGAGCACTGTGCCTGCAGCTCTGGATGTGTTTGGAGCCTACCCTCATGTAGCAGAGCACTGTGCCTGCAGCTCTGGATGTGTTTGGAGCATACGCTCGTATAGCAGAGCACTGTGCTCTGGATGTG
Source organism: Phyllomedusa bahiana (assembly GCA_025379985.1). NCBI lineage: Eukaryota > Metazoa > Chordata > Amphibia > Anura > Hylidae > Phyllomedusa > Phyllomedusa bahiana. The sequence continues at coordinate 21,414 of JAODAL010052503.1, forward strand.
TTTGGAGCATACTCTCCTGTAGCAGAGCACTGTGCCTGCAGCTCTGGATGTGTTTGGAGCATACTCTCGTGTAGCAGAGCACTGTGCCTGCAGCTCTGGAGGTGTTTGGAGCATACGATAGTGTAGCAGAGCACTGTGCCTGCAGCTCTGGAGGTGTTTGGAGCATACGATAGTGTAGCAGAGCACCGTGCCTGCATCTTTGGATGTGTTTGGAGCATAAGCTCCTGTAGCAGAGCACTGTGCCTGCAGCTCTGGATGTGTTTGGCGCATACTCTCGTGTAGCAGAGCACTGTGCCTGCAGCTCTGGATGTGTTTGGAGCATATGATAGTGTAGCAGAGCACTGCGCCTGCAGCTCTGGATGTGTTTGGAGCATATGATAGTGTTAGCAGAGCACTGCGCTGCAGCTCTGGATGTGTTTGGAGCATATGATAGTGTAGCAGAGCACTGCGCCTGCAGCTCTGGATGTGTTTGGAGCATATGATAGTGTAGCAGAGCACTGTGCCTGCAGCTCTGGATGTGTTTGGAGCATATGATAGTGTAGCAGAGCACTGTGCCTGCAGCTCTGGATGTGTTTGGAGCATATGATAGTGTAGCAGAGCACTGCGCCTGCAGCTCTGGATGTGTTTGGAGCATATGATAGTGTAGCAGAGCACTGCGCCTGCAGCTCTGGATGTGTTTGGAGCATATGATAGTGTAGCAGAGCACTGTGCCTGCAGCTCTGGATTGTGTTTGGGCTATGATAGTGTAGCAGAGCACTGCGCCTGCAGCTCTGGATGTGTTTGGAGCATATGATAGTGTAGCAGAGCACTGTGCCTGCAGCTCTGGATGTGTTTGGAGCATATGATAGTGTGTAGCAGAGCACTGCGCCTGCAGCTCTGGATGTGTTTGGAGCATATGATAGTGTAGCAGAGCACTGCGCCTGCAGCTCTGGATGTGTTTGGAGCATATGATAGTGTAGCAGAGCACTGTGACTGCAGCTCTGGAGGTGAGTCAGGATGGGATCAGGCCAGGTGCAGCTCCTCCATTCCCCTAATCACATAATAACCTGCATCTCAGGCAGTTAATAGAAAGTCTCACAAATCCCTAATAGAATCCGCTCCCCGGCGCCATCAAAGCAAATATGCTAATGAGGCCGTCAGTGGAGATGACATTAACAATATCGTTATTCACAGACTCTCACATCAGGATCTGGGGGGTGAGGCCATCAATCCCGCAGCATTAGGGGACCGCCTGACACACTGTGACAGATCTCCTGCTCTGAAAGTGAGGACGTCGCCGCCTGGAGGGAGAGAGCAGGGGCTGCCCGTGTGCTCAGAGGCTGGGAAGCATCATGTCAGCACGGAGGAGGGCGCCGGCGCTAAGGGGGACGGTGCTGACGCTAAGGGGGACGGTGCTGACGCTAAGGGGGACGGGGCTGACGCTAGGGGGGACGGTGCTGACGGTAAGGGGGAGGTGCTGACGCTAAGGGGGACGGTGCTGACGCTAAGGGGGAGGTGCTGACGCTAAGGGGGACGGTGCTGACGCTAAGGGGGACGGTGCTGACGCTAAGGTAGACGACGCTGACACTAAGGGAGCGCGTGACCTAAGGGGGACGACGCTGACGCTGGGGGGACGACGTGGACGCTAAGGGGGACGTGCTGACGCTAAGGGGGACGACGCTGACGCTAAGGGGGACGACGCTGACGCTAAGGGGGATGACGCTGACGCTAAGGTAGACGACGCTGACGCTAAGGGGGACGGTGCTGACGCTAAGGGACGGGGCTGACCCTACGGGGGACGGTGCTGACGCTAAGGTGGACGGTGCTGACATTAAGGGGGACGCCGCTGACAAAAAGGGGGGACGGTGCTGACATTAAGGGGGACGGTGCTGACGCTAAGGTGGACTGTGCTGACGGTAAGGGGGACGCAGCTGACGATAAGGGGGACGAGGCTGACGCTAAGGGGGACGAAGCTGACGCTAAGGGGGACGGTGCTGACGCTAAGGGGGACGGTGCTGACGCTAAGGGGGAGAGGTGACGCTGGGAGAGTCTGACGCTAAGGGGGAGGGTTTGCTGACGCAAGGGAGGGGTGCTGACCTAAGGGACGTGCTGACGCTAAGGTCGACACCGCTGACGCTAAGGGGGACGACGCCGATGCTAAGGGGGACGGTGCAGACGCCAGTGAAGATGATTCTTGGGTTTCACCAGTCGAGTTGATTCTTGGGGCCACCAGTGGAGATGGTTCTTGGCCCCACCAGTGGAGCTGATTCTTGGGGCCCACCAGAGGAGATGATTCTTGGGGCCACCAGTGGAGATGATTCTCGGAGCCACCAGTGGAGCTCATTCTTGGGGCCACCAGTGGAGATGATTCTTGGAGCCACCAGTGGAAATGATTCTTGGAGCCACCAGGGGAAATGATTCTTGGGCCCCCCAGTGGAGGTGATTCTTGGGGTCCACCAGTGGAGATGATTCTTGGGGGCCACCAGGGGGGGTTTGATTCTTGGAGCCACCAGTGGAAATGATTCTTGGGGCCCCCAGTGGAGATGATTCTTGGGCCACCAGTGGAGGTGATTTTTGGGGGCCACCAGGGAGATGATTCTTGGGGCCCACAGTGGAGATGTTTCCCTGGGGGCCAGCAGTGGAGGTGATTCTTGGGGCCACCAGTCGAGTTGATTCTTGGGGCCACCAGTAGAGATGCTTCTTGGGGCCACCAGTGGAGGTGATTCTTGGGGCCCACCAGTGGAGATGATTCTTGGGACCAACCAGTGGAGATGATTCTTGGCCCCACCAGTGGAGGTGATTCTTGGCCCCACCAGTGGAGATGATTCTTGGGGCCACAAGTAGAGCTGATTCTTGGGGCCACCAGTAGAGATGGTTCTTGACCCCACCAGTGGAGGTGATTCTTGGCCCCACCAGTGGAGATGATTCTTGGGGTCCACCAGTGGAGATGATTCTTGGGGCCCACCAGTGGAGATGATTCTTGGGGCCACCAGTCGAGTTGATTCTTGGGGCCCACCAGTGGAGATGATTCTTGGGGCCACCAGTGGAGGTGATTCTTGGGGCCACCAGTGGAGGTGATTTTTGGGGCCACCAGTGGAGTTGATTCTAGGGGCCACCAGTAGAGATGATTCTTGGGACCCACCAGTGGAGTTGATTCTTGGGGCCACCAGTGGAGGGGATTCTTGGTTCCCACCAGTGGAGATGATCCTTGGGGCCAGGCTCGGACTGGCCCACAGGGGAATAGGGCAAACCCCCGGAGGGCCCCTGCGCATGGTAGACCTAGAATTGTATTTTAACTGCATATAAATCTTCAGAAGAGGCAAAAAAGCAGAGAAAGAGAGGTAAAAAGCAAGAGGCAGAGTATAGGAGGCATGTACAGTCATTTGCAGTAGCTGCAGGGTGGGCCCGTAATATAAGCTCCACCAGTGGGCCCATACAAACTCCACCTGTGGGCCTTAGGCAACCCAGTCCGACACTGCTTGGGGCCAACATTGTAGTTGATTCTTGGGGCCACCAGTGGAGATGATCCTTGGGGCCACCATTTGAGTTGATTCTTGTGCTCCAACAGTGGAGATGATCCTTAAGATCCACCAGTAGAGTTTATTCTTGGGGCCTCACCAGTGGAGATGTTTCTTGGCCCCACCAGTGGAGATGATTCTTGGGGCCACCAGTGGAGCTGATTCTTGGGACCACCAGTGGAGATGGTTCTTGGCCCCACCAGTGGAGATGATTCTTGGGGCCACCAGTGGAGCTGATTCTTGCGGCCACCAGTGGAGCTGATCCATGGGGGCCACCAGTGGAGCTGATTCTTGGGGCCACCAGTGGAGGTGATTCTTGAGGCCACCAGTGGAGGTGATTCTTGGGTCTCACCAGTGGATTTGATTTTTGGGGCCACCAGTGGAGGTGATTCTTGGGGCCACCAGTGGAGATGCTTCATGGGGGCCATTGGTGGAGGTTATAATTGCGTCCACCCTCTAGCTGCAGTAGACGACTCTTGCTTTCTGCCTCTCTATCCCTGAGAAGCAGCCCCATACATGCCATTCTCAGGGGCCCACCAAGGGTTTCCCCTCGCTCCCTTGTGGGCCAGTCCGTGCCTGGTGCTGTGGTGCCACTTATCCTTTTCGAGTTGGAGTAGGTGCAATAACAGATTATGAGACACGAGCTCCGTATTATCAGAATTCCTCTATGTATGTATGATTACTCAAAAACTAATAGAAAATGTATTCACTTTATACATAAAAATTACCTTTTATTGATATACAATAAAAACAACCTGTAAATTCCCTACAAAATCCCTAAATCTCACCATAACTCCTTATCCAAGCAACTCAGGGTAACCATCCCAATAAGGGCGACCCCGGCAGGAACCTAGGCTAAGGAAACCCTGTTATGCCTCTAACCTAGTACAACAACAGTGGGGACTAAGAAGCAGTACAAATAACCGAATGCTGGTGGGTAATAAATAGTGAAAAATGTAAGACGCCTCCAACGCGTTTCTTCCAAAAATTTTGGTTCACGGAGGACATTGCCAAACGAAT
>JAODAL010052504.1:0-25930 GCA_025379985.1 Phyllomedusa bahiana
GCAGCACATATAGCCCTAAAAACTAAGGGAAATCATAAGGAAAACTGGAAAAGCATTTCTGCTACTTTGAATACATGAAAAATTTGAGCCACTGACCATGGCTGGCGGATTAATGTCCGCCCTTTCCCTTTCTGAGGCCGGAACCATACTGACACTACCCCATCATCTTCCTCTTCATCCACTGATAAGACGCTCGCAAGCAAATGCTGCTGAAAAGACCTCGTTGGATTCACAATGTCATTATCAACATCATCATCATCACAGGTGACTTCCTCGTCCTGACAGTCTACATCCTAAAGCTGCGGGCTAGAAGTCACAGGCACTGCAAGACGTTGACGACCGCTCAGGATTTGTGTTGGCTGCCCAGCTTCCTTCTGCTTTGAGAGCATCAGCGATTGGGCGTCAGAGCAGACAAAATCATCCGTTTTGATCTTTTGTGTTACATATAAAGTGACAGAAATAAGTATTTGATCCCTTGCTGATTTTGTAAGTTTGCCCACTGACAAAGACATGAACAGTCTATAATTTTAAGGGTAGGTCAATGTTAAAATTGAGAGATAGAATATCAAAACAAAATCTAGAAAATCACATTGTATAAATTGTATAAAGTTATTCGCATTTTGCTGAGAGAAATAAGTATTTGATTCCCTACCAAACATCAAGAGTTCTGGTTCGTACAGACCAGTTAGATGCTCCTTATCAACTCGTTACCTGCATTAAAGACTGCTGTCTTAAATAGTCATCTTTATAAAATGCTCCTGTCTACAGACTCAATTAATAAGTCAGACTCTAACCTCTACAACATAGGCAAAACCAGATGGCTTTCTTAGTATGTCAGGGACAAGATCATAGACCTTCACAAAGCTGGAATGGGCTACAAAACCCTAAGTAAGATGCTGGGTGAGAAGGAGACAACTGTTGGTGCAATAGTAAGAAAATGGAAGAAGTACAAAATGACTGTCAATTGACATCGATCAGGGGCACCATGCAAAATCTCACCTCGTGGGGTAACCTTGATCATGAGGAAGGTGAGAGGTCAGCCTAAAACTACATGGGGGAACTTGTTAATGATCTCAGGGCAGCTGGGATCACAGTCACCAAGAAAAAAATTAGTAACACATTACGCCATAATGGTTTAAAATACTGCAGTACCCGCAAGGTTCCCCTGCTCAAGAAGATACATGTGCAGGTCTGTCTGAAGTTTGCCAATGAACACCTGGATGATTCTGTGAGTGATTGGGAGAAGGTGCTGTGGTCAGATGAGACAAACATTGAGGTCTTTGGCATTAACTCAACTCTCCATGTTTGGAGGAAGAGAAATGCCGCCTATGACCCTAAGAACACTGTCCCTACTGTCAAGTATGGAGGTGGAAACATTATGTTTTGGGGGTGTTTCTCTACTAAGGGCACAGGACTACTTCACCGCATCAATGGGAGAATAGACGGAGCCATGTACCGTAAAATTCTGAGTAACAACCTCCTTCCCTCCGCCAGGGTATTAAAAATGGGTTATGGCTGGGTCTTCCAGCAAGACAATGACCCAAAATATACAGCCAAGAAAACAAAGAAGTGGCTCAAAAAGAAGCACATTAAGCCAGTCTCCAGACCTTTATCCCATAGAAAACTTACAGAGGGAGTTGGATCTCCGAGTTGCCAAGCGACAGCCTCAAAATCTTAATGATTTAGAGCTAATCTACAAAGAGGAGTGGACCAAAATTCTTCCTGACATGTGCGCAAACCTCATCATCAACTACAAAAAACCTCTGACTGCTCTGCTTGCCAACAAGTGTTTTGCCACCAAGTATTAAAGGAGTTGTCTCACTACAGGCTTTCAGCCTACTTCAATGTGTCTGGCAGCATAGGATTTTTGAATTCATGGGCGTGTGTCTTGTCTGCTTCTTCTACTCCCCCTTCCCCCTTCCCCGCAGCACACAGACAGCTCTCCTCCTCTGACTGCAGTAACTTCGATACAGCAGGGGAAGGGCGAGGGGGGTTTGCTGCCAGAGTTAACCCTGTGTGTGTCTGCCTAGATCTGCTGCTCACTGCTGGATCAGCTGCACTGTGCTGTGCCAAGCTCTTGCTGCTCCTCTCCACAGAGTCAGAAGACAGGAGAGGGCTGATCTATGAGTGTGGAGCTAGAGGTCTGTGAAGCTGTGTATGCTAATAGCAGAGCAGGGGAGATGCAAGTGTTCCTATACACCCTGCTGAGTATACAAATCTCCACGGACATCTCAAGCAACAACAAACAAACCCTGTCAGAACAGACACAGGGCAGCTGTGAAGTGTGTTACTATAATCACAATGTGTCAATAATACAGCAGAGCAGGGGGGGATATGAACCGTTCACATGCCCCCCTGATCTGTTCTATTACTATAGTCAAAGCTCCGCAGACACATCATGATTATAGTAACACACTTCACTGCTATCACATCTACTGACCACAGATCAGCTTCACCTCTGCTCTCCTCAATCTGTGTAGAGAGCAGGAGGAAGCAGGCACACACAGGGTTAATCCACACAGACACAGAAGCCAGAGCCCTCCCCCTCCCTTCCCTACAGACGCATACTGGGGCTCTGTGCTGCAACCTGTATTCAGAAGCTGATGAGTCACCAGCACTGACAGCCAGTGAGATAAAAATCAACAGGTCGGCTGCTATAGTGATTTGAGAAGCTGATGCACTCCTACTACCAGGGATAACTCAAAATCCGTAGGACATTTGTAATGAACATATATTGCAAAGTTGCTTTTTTTTTTAAAGATCTTTTAATTAAAACCCAATCATTGTAGCGAGACAACTCCTTTAAGTCTTGTTTTCCAAGGGGATCAAATACTTATTTCTCAATGCAAAATGCAAATGCATCTATTTAATGTATACAATGTGATTTTCTGGATTTTATTTTTGATCTTCTATCTCTCAATGTTAGAATTAACCTACCCGTAAAATGATAGACTGTTCATGTATATTACTTCTACATCTCTACTAAATATTAGATCCACAAACCTGGGGTTGTTTAATGACACAGAGTAAATCACACTTTGGTGATGCACTTTCTTTACTCATGTGACTATTTCATACTAGATCTCTATAAGGCTGCAGGGCCTAATTTCTATCCGGGTTGCTGCTGATGACTACACAGGTTTTTGTTACACAGGGACAGGTCTAAAGTTTTTTTATTGTGCAGTACTGCTCAAACTGTGAAGCAGACTTTACTAGTAAAAACACACAAAAAACCTGCAGTACTCTAAAAAAGATAAACACTTAAAATATGAGCTATTCTACACCATATTACTGTGATATCTGGTATACAAGACAATTTGAGGTTCTTATCAAACAGTTTGATAACAATTTGATAACATAAGCCCATACATCACCGCAAGGTGACCTCATTTTAGATAGGAACCTATACTAAGTAAACTTGCCTCTCTCTGTACCAAAACCAGGCCTTAATTTAATATTTTTTTATAATTTACAGGACATGGGTGCTGCTAAGGTCCTGAAAAAAAAAATAGGGGGGCATGGACAATTTGTGTTTTATTTGCTTACTAGCTCTGGGTTCAAACAGCATTGTTCATGCCACATCGTGAACTGCAGCATATATTTTTACAGGGAAAAATAAACGTATGCCCCTGTCAATAATTGTATGTGTATTCCAAATAGATCATGTCCATTACTTCAGCAGTCGCTGTTTAATGAAAATCAGCACTGACAAACTTGCTTTTTCAAAAAGGTTTTCTCACTTCGAATATTAGTTTTCAACATAAAGGGATGGTTAAATAAAGACCTTTTCTAAATAAACTGGGCAATAAATTTTATTTTAATCATGAGATAAGAGCACTTTTTTATGAGCTCTGAGTGTACACAGGTTTCTTTGGTAATCTGTAAGTATGGGTGTCTAAAAACTTTACCTGTGAAACTACTGGAAAAACATAAAAAATTGTTCCGTTTTGCTACTTGCAAGACCAGTGGAGTGGTGTACCAATGCAATAGTGGATGCGCCCAAACATATGTGGGCAAAACCCACAGCGAGCTGCGAGAGGGACATTGAACATCACAGGGATACCCCCTTGGCTAGACCTATGAACGAAATACAAAGTACTAATCCTAAAGATATATAGTTTTCTGTTCTTAAAGTAGTTAGCCTGAATCCACACAAGGGAGACTTTAAAAGAAAAATACTATAAAACACAATGGATCATCAGAGTAAAGTCGCTGAAAGCTTTGTGTCTGAATGACCTCATCTCTTTCTCCTCGTTTATAGAGTAATATATATCTTTATTAGAGATGGGCGAATTGATTCTAACGAAGTGGAATTCGTTTAGAATTTCAGGAAAACTTCGATTCTGAATGAAGTCGAAGTTTGGGGTGATTCGCAGGAACGAAGCGTTTTTTTAATTGATAAAATGGCTGCAAGCACATGGCGTTACATGGGCAAAGAACTCTGGGAGGAAGACAGGAGTACCCTAAATGACATGTGCAGAGATGAAGCCAATCAGAGACTGGCAGGATTCTGTGACGTCACCGCACTATATAAGTCCGGGCGCAACACTGGCAGTTCACATTCCTCTCTCTTTGCCGTGTTGTAGCTGCTGCATCTCCAGTAACTGAGATCTCACACAATAGAAATAACTTTTATACAACGATTTTTGGGGGGATGTTACAGCTTTTCTCAGAGACTGCTTCTCTTAACGTTCTAATTTTGATTTTGTGGGGTATTGGAATTGAAGTCCAGTGTGCGTCCAATTCAGTTGCATATACATTTTAATGCTATCTTCTCAGTTCATTGAATATCCAAGGGTTATCTAAACCTGTTTTTGCTGTTGTATTCAGTTAAAGAAACAGCGCTTTTAAAATCTACATACCAGTTAATTTTTGGCTGCTCATTTCTTTTGCGCAATTTATATCCAAGGGTTAATTGAGCGTGTTTCTGCTGTTGTAGTCAGTAAAATAAATGGTGTTTTTCAACTCCAAAGAAGAAATTTTTCCTGTAGCATAATTCATATCCGAAGCTTAATTAAGCGTGTTTCTTCTTTTTAGTCACTAAAATACACATCATTTTAACACGCCACATTCCAGTTAATTTTTGGCAGCTCATTTCTTTTGCGCAATTAATATCCAAGGGTTAATTAAGCGTGTTTCTGCTGTTGTAGTCAGTAAAATACACGTCGTTTTAACACGCCACATACCTGTTAATTTTTGGCAGCTCATTTCTTTTGCGCAATTTATATCCAAGGGTTAATTAAGTGTGTTTCTGCTGTTGTAGTCAGTAAAATAAACGGTGTTTTTCAACGCCAAAGAAGAAATTTTTTCTGTAGCATAATTTATATTTGAAGGTTGATTAAGACTGTTTCTGCTTTTTTAATCATTGAAATACACGTCGTTTTACACGCCACATACCAGTTAATTTTTGGCAGCTCATTTCTTTTGCGCAATTGATATCCAAGGGTTAATTAAGCATGTTTGTCTATTGTTATCAGTAAAGTAAACGGTGTTTTTCAACGAGAAAGATGAAATTTTTCCTGTAGCACAATTTATATCCGAAGGTTCATTAAGCCTGTTTGTGCGTTTATATTCAGCAAAATACACAGTGTTTTTAAACGGCACATACAAGTAAATTTTTCCTGGCCATTTGTTGAGCGCAATTTACAGTATATCCAAGGGTTACCCAAGCTTGTTAGTGGGTTCATTTGAAGTCAAATACAGGGTGTGTATTTATCATATACAGATATCTTCATTAAACAGAGTCTGTACATTTTTGAACAAACAGTATGTCAGAGGTGGCAGGCTCTTCACATGCGAGTGGCAGTGGCACAAACATTCCTGGAGCAGGTACAGGTCACAGCACAGTTAGGGGTGACTCGGTGAGGCCAGAACTGCCGGTGTCATGTAGCGGCCGTGTGTTGATCAGCAACCCAAAGGTTCTTGATTGGTTGAGTAGGTCATCAACTTCATCCCAGATGACATCTGACAACACTCGCAGTGGGTTCGTCAGATACAACTCACAGTTGGCATGGCCCGGGAACAGCTGAGCGGTAGAGATTGGCGAATTTCTCAAAAATTCGATTCGGTAACTTCGCCGAATTTTCCGACAAAATTAGTTTCGGTCCGCATTACTTCTGGATGAATCATGTTAAAAAACAGGCTGCACAGAGCCTGTAGGGTGCTGTAGAACGTTGTGCCATGCTTAAATATGCAGAGGGAGCTTGGTTTGGTCTTCATACAATGTTGTGTTTTAGTATGACACGCATATGACTGCCGCCGCTCTTAGAATCGCTTCACTATAAAATTCCCTGGGCACTTAAGAGGGCGAAACTGACCAAAAAACTGAAGCGGGAATGTAGACTGATAAAGTCATGGCAGCGAAAGCTGGAAAAAAACAAGCTGAGGGCTCAGGTGGCAACATCAGTGAAAGAGTGTGGAGGTGACGGCAGCAGCCACAGCAACATGAGTTCAGACAGGGGCATAATGACATTCTGGAGGTGGCAAAAACAGGATTAAGCCACAGAGTGGCACAATGACACAGTGTGGAGGTCACGGCAGCAGCCACAGCAGCAGCATGAGGTCAGACAGTGGCACAATGACATTCTGGAAGTGGCAAAAACAGGAGTAGGCCACAGAGTGGCACAATGACACAGTGTGGAGGTGACGGCAGGAGCAACAGCGTGAGGTCAGAGAGTGGCACAATGACAGAGTGTGGAGGGCACGGCAGCAGCCACAGCAGCAGCATGAGGTCAGGCAGTGGCACAATGACATTCTGGATGTAGCAAAAACAGGAGTAGGCCACAGAGTGGCACAATGACAGAGTGTGGATGTCACGGCAGCAGCCACAGCAGCAGCATGAGGTCAGACAGTGGCACAATGACATTCTGGAGGTGGCAAAAACAGGAGTAGGCCACAGAGTGGCACAATGACAGAGTGTGGACGTCACGGCAGCAGTATCAGCAGCAGCATGAGGTCAGAGAGTGGCACAATGACATTCTGGAGGTGGCAAAAACAGGAGTAGGCCACAGAGTGGCACAATGACAGAGTGTGGAGGCTGATGTAATATAACGCCTAAGGCATTGGTGTGTGGAGATCCTGGACAATCCTGGACAAGCTCCTTGGGGTAACGATGGCCCCCGCCGCACTGAACACCCATTCTCATGCCACACTACTGGCCGGGCAGGACAGATTCTCCACTGCAAACTCGGCAAGTTGCGGCCACACATCCAGTTTGGCTGCCCAGTAGTCCAGCGGACATTCTAACTGGGGTGGCAGAGTGCATCTGGACCGAGAGATGATGGCAAAGAGAAACAACTCCCTTCTGCAGAGGTGGTGGAACCTCGACTGGCTGCAATGGCATGCGTGCCACTGGACGCTGCTGCTGCTGTTGCTGCGGCGGCAGGATGGACCACCACATCTGAGCCACGTTTCTCCCAGGCCACCGGATGGTGACGCTGCATGTGTTGATGCAGGGCTGTGGTGCCAACGTTAGCTCCCTGGCCACGCTTCACTTTCTGTCTACAGATTCTACATATACCCATATTCGGCTCCTCCGGCCTCTTAGCAAAGAACTGCCACACCGCCGAGTAGCTGATTTTACCGCCAACGCTCCGCACTGAGTGACTACTACCGCCGCTGCCTCGCTGAGCCCCTGTGCAACTACTTGCTTGGACCTGCGAAGTGGGTTTTCTACCCCATGGCCGCTTGGCTCCTGATCTCACACTGCGGCTACCCTGCTGACTCATGGCCACACAACCCACTTGCTGGCTGCGCCGCTGCCTGACGCGCATGCGGACGCCCTCTTTTCCTGACGATAATGAAGCCCTTGCTTCACCCGGCTCCCAAGTGCGGTCGGCTACATCATCATCGATTTGTGTTTCATCGTCACTGCTGTCCTCATCACTGGTCTTGGTATGCAGAGGCTGATCCCTCACAACATGACCTCTCATGCCACTCTCCACATCTATACTTTTCCGGCTACTGCAAGAAGCAGGGAATATTGGCTCCATTTCTCTGCTGCCAAGTAGCTGCTGACTGCCCTCCTCAAATTGTTCATCCTCGCTGTATAGTGGCGCTGAGCCCAGACCACATAGTAGATCTCTGGCTGAGGGAACCGGATGGGACAGAGGCGGGTTGAGGACAGGTGAGGGCCGCTGACCCGCTCCTGGGCCATGCCAACTAAGGGTTGTGTCTGACGTTCCCACCGACTCTTGGCTTGGGTTGTCAGATGTCATCTGGGAGGAAGTGGATGACCTAGTCAACCAATCAAGAACCATTGGGTTGCTGAACAACACACGGCCGCTAGATGACAGTGGCAGTTCTGGCTTCACCGAGTGACCATTTTGTCAATCAAAAACACACTTCGTTCCCGCGGATCACCCCAAACTTCGACTTCGTTCAGAATCGAAGTTTTCCTGAAATTCTAAACGAATTCCACTACGTTAGAATCAATTCGCCCATCTCTAGTCAGCGGCCCTCACCTGTCCTCAACCCGCCTCTTTCCCGTTCGGGTCCCTCAGCCAGAAAACTATTATGTGTTCTGGGCTTAGCGCCACTATACAGCGAGGACAAACAATTTGAGGACAGTCAGCAGCTACTTGGCAACGAGGAGGTGGGGCAGACATCCCCTGCTTCTTGCAATATTGATGTGGAGAGTGGCATGGGAGGTTTTTTGGCGAGCGGTCAGCCTCTGCATACCAAGACCATTGAGGAGGACAGCAGTGACGATCAAACACTCATGAAGTATAAACGTGGTGGTTTCAATCTATTTTCTGCGTTACACCAGTTTGTTCAAATGCAGCATATGGAACTTGGACTGAACGAGACCATAACTACAGGGAATGTTTTAGGGGCTTATTTTGCATTCTGTGCCATTGTTGATTGAATTCAGTACAAAACTGTAATGGAACAGAACAAAAAAAGAAGCAAAAGCAAATGCTGCAAAACTGGCTTTGGATGAACTTCTTCAGTATGAAGAATATGAATCGTATGTCCCACTTAAAGAAACTAAAAACACAAGTCCTTCTGGAGGCCCTCCCCTGTTACCGGTGGAACAAATTACATCCACACAGATTTCAAGTGGTTTAAGAAAGCAAGTTGATAAACGTTCATTTGTTCATGAACAGATAACAAACAAAAGTTTGCTGAACTATTATCCAGGTGTCCAGATTTTGAAAGCTGTGGAAATTCTTTAGCTGTATTTGTAATGGAAAAGGCTCCTCACACAGCCACCACCAAGACTATAAAATAAATAATACTAATAATAATTTACAGAGCCTATAGAGAAAGAGTTTCCTTCAGCCTTGTCTGTCATATCTGTGTACCATACCTCTTGCCTCCGTCCCTTGCCATCGCTTGCGGTGGTCCAGTGGATCCACTACCGCTGTCCGTGACAACATGAAGCAGTGGAATGACATTATTCCTCTCGTAGTCCTGGCGACTGACAAATAACTCAAGTCCGCATGAAAGGGCCTGAGAAAATGGCAGGTGTCACGCATGAGCTGCCACTGGCCGACATTAAAGTTACACAGGGGTGTACTCCTGTCTGCTTGGATCATCAATAAACCATTAATAGCCTGACCTCGAATCTCCGCCGCCTGCCCTGACCTGTTGGCTTTACCTTTGACTACGAGTTTCGTCTTACGCAAGCTAGTCACGCCAGGGGTAGTGATCTGGTAGGACTCCCGCCGCAGAAAGTCCATCCTGCCTTGCGGCGGGCTCTCGTGAAAACCGGGACCTACTTAGACCCCGCTCCCTGGCGTGGCCGCTACCAGCGCTTGCGGTGGTCCAGAGGAGCAACTACCTGTGTCGTTACAATGGCTGAATTGAATTCTAAGTTTCCTGGCCAGTTCTTTGAATGGTGCAGAGTCCACCACTTGAAAAGGGAGGGACTACAGTACCACCAACTTGGACAGGAGCACGGTCAGCTACTGCACTTAGGGATGGCTAGACACTGTCTCTTGGCAATCGTCTCGGTGAACGACTGCTGGCACCATGAGTGCCGAGGAGCAGGAGTATCTGGACCAGTAGATGATGTAATAGACAGGGAGTTGTCTTCGGCAGAGGTGGTGAAGCCTTGACTGCCTGAAATGGGAGGCGTGCCACTGGGTGCTGCAGCTGTTGGGACAGGATGGACCACCACATCTAAAACACCTATGGTGACACTGCATGATGTTGATGCAGGGCCGTGGTGCCAACGTTAGGTCCCTGGTCACGCTTTTATTTCTGCCCACAGATTCTACATATAGTTATGTTCGCCTCATCTGGTGTCTCATCAAAAAACTGGCACACCCGCCGAGTAGGTGATTTTACCACTAGAGCTCCGCACTGGCTGACTGTTACCGCCGCTGACCCGGTGAGCCCCTGTGCCGCTAGTTTCTGGGACCTGCAAAGTAAGTGGTCTAAATCGTGACCGTTTGGCTACCAACCTCGCACTGCTGCCACCCTGCTGACTCCCGGCCACACTACCGACTTACGAGCTGCGCCACTGCCTGACACGCAAGCTGCCGCTGTTTTCTCCCAATGATAATGATGAACCCTTGTACACTGTTGGTCTGGGCCAGCTGATAGCATCACATGGCCTTCAAAACCACCAGTATGCTGATGACACCCAACTTTACATCTCCGGCCTAGACATTAACTCTCTACTGTCCAAGATCCCCGATTGTCTGTCGTCCAAATCCTCCTCCTCCTCCCGTCTCCTAAAACTTAATGTAGAGAAAACGGAATGCTTCCAGGGCCGGGACAATGGGTAGTCGTGGGTAGGCGACCGTGTAGGGCGCCACTTCATCCCAGGGAGAAAAGGGGGCACAAGGAGGCATGGAGTGGGCTGAATTTTCCGTTTGGGGGGAACTTTCTGCCTTGTTTAACTAGGGCACCTTACCTAGTCCCAGCTTTGCTTGCTTCACCCGGCTCCCAAGTATGATCAGCTACATTGATTAGTGTTTGCCTGTCACCGCCGTCCACCTCAACGGTGTCACTGTACAAAGCCTGACCACTCACAACATAACCCCCCATTGCAACTCTCCTCATCACTATTTGCCCACTTCTGCAAGAAGCAGCGGATGTCTTCCCCACCTCTTTGCTGCCCACTGTCCTCAAATATTTTGTCCTCACTGTATAGTGGCACAGAGGCCACAGCACTTAGTAGTTCTCTTGCTGTGGGAAGCGAACAGGACAGAGGTGGGTTGAGGACAGGTGAGAGCCCATCACCTGCTTCCGGGCCATGCCAATAAGGGGTTGTATGTGACAAACCCACCGACTCTTGGCTGGGGTTGTCAGATGTCATCTGGGAGAAAGTGTATTACCTAGTGTGTGGTCAACACATAGCCGGTAAATGACACCGGATGCTGTGGCCTCGCAGGGTGACTCCTGCTATGACGTCCCCGTACTGTGCTGTTATCGGTGGCGGCTACTTCTGTGTTCTTTGACGCTATCGTAGGATCTTAGCCCTCAACTCGTTTCTTTCCAGCTGGCGCTGACGTTACCTTGTCAGGATGCGTTCCCACTTCAGTTTTTTGTCAGTTTTCCCCCGTAAGTGCACAGGGAATTGAAGGGTGAAGTGATTCTAATTTCGGCGGCAGTCATGTGTTTGTCATACTAAAACACAGCATTGTATGAAGACCAAACCAAGCTCCCTCTGCATATTTAAGCATGACACAATGTTCTACAGCACCCTACAGGCTCTGTGCAGCCAGGAAATAGCTTTTTTTTAAACGCGATTCGTAATGAAGTAATTCGGACCGAAACGGATTTTGCCGGAAAATTCGGCGAAGTCTGCGAACCGAATTTTTGAGAAATTCACCCATCTCTAATCTTTATGTTGATGTGACATAATATCAAGTTTGACATATTTTTGGACTACTGCTTGGCACCTTATCCTTCATTCAGACCTACAATAGGTCTATTGGTATTACTTATATTTTCTGTTTTATGTATGTTTGTGCTTTTAATACAATTGGTGTGTTGATATTTTTGATATACACTATACTTAATCGTGCCTAGAAAATTTGACCATATGCTTGTGGTGGCTGATATATTATTATTATTATTATTATTATTATTATTATTATTATTTATTTTAAAGTGCCATTGATTCCAGGGTGCTGTACATTCGAGGGGGTTACATACATTACATAAGTCAAACGAGTACAGTGATAAGGGATAATGACAATTGGCATGACAGAGGGAGAGAGGACCCTACCCGCGAGGGCTTACAATCTACAAGGAGGTCCATAAGGTCCATATTTTTTATGTGCCTTAGATGTAGGGTTTTGAGTGCACCCTTTTTGTTACCCCTTCCCCTTTGGGCCCCCATGTTGGACAAATATGGAATTTTGTGGGAACTATTCTGGTATTCTTAGAGGATTAGCTTGCCCAAATAACCTTGATTTTTTTCAATATGTATTATTGTGAGTAGCAGTATGATTTAGATTGCAGCAGTAAATTGCAGCTGTCCCCATCTGATATGCTACACCTGCTTGGCTACTTGATCTTAATGTGATTATTTTATCCTACATATACAATTAAAAACAGAAGTTTACATACACTATATAAAAAGACACATATGCATGTTTTTCTCACTGACATGAAATAAAAATAAACCTTACCCGTTTTAGGTCAATTAGGATTACCAAAATTATCTATGTTTGCTAAATGCCAGAATAATGAGGAGAGAGAGATGAGAGAGAGAGAGAGAGAGAGAGAGAGAGAGAGAGAAGAGAGAAGAGAGAGAGTAGAGAGAGAGGAGAGAGAGAGAAGAGGAGAGGAGAGAGAGAGAGAGAGAATTTTTAAGGCATTTTTATTACTTTCAGCAAAGTCAGAAGTTTACATATAGTAGGAATACCATGATCCTAGTCTGGATCATCCTTGCTCGCAATTTCCAGATACCTGAAGGTGCCTCATTCATCTGTACAAACAATTATACACAAGTACAAACAAGATGGGAATGTCCAGCCACCATACTGCTCATGAAGGAAACAGGTTCTGTGTCTCAGAGAAGATGCTGGCAGAAGCTGGTAATATTGTATCATTATCCTCAGTGAAACGAGTACTGTATCAACATGGGCTGAAAGGCCACTCTCCCAGGAAGAAGTCATTACTCCAAAATAAACATATAAAAGCCAGATAAATTTTTTCAAATGCATACAGAAACAAAGACTTACATTTTTGGAGACATGTCCTGTGGTCTGACAAAACTAAAATTGAACTGTTTGGCCATAATGACCATCGTTACGTTTGGAGGAAAAAGGGAGAAGCTTGGAAGCCTAACAACACCATTGCAACTGTGAAACACGTGGGTGGCAACATCATGTTGTGGGGTTGTTTTGCTGCAGGGGGAACTGGTGCACTTCACAAAATAGATGGCATCATGAGGAAAGAAGACTATGTGGCAATACTGAAGCAACATCTCAAGACAACAGCCAGGAAGTTAAAGCTTGGGTAAAAATGAGTCTTCCAAATGACTTGAAGCATACTGCCAAACTGGTTACAAAGTGGCTTAAGGATAACCAAGTCAATGTTTGAGTGGGCATCACAAAGCCCTGATCTCAATCCTAGAAAATTTATGGGCAAAGTTAAAAAGGCAGGTGTGAGCAGGGCAGCCTACAAACATGGCTCATTATACCAGTTCTGTCAGGAGGAATGGGCCAAAATTCCTACTAACTAGTGTAAAAAGTTTGTTGAAGGATTTTCAAAATGTTTGACCCAAGTCATACAGTTTATAGTCAATGCTACTAAATACTAATGAAATGTGTGTAAACTGTTGATTTTGAAGAAAGTAATAAAAATGACTTCCAAATTCTCTCTCTCATTGTTCTGGCATTTGGCAAATATAAATAATTTTGGTAATCCTAACTGACCTTAAACGGTTAAGGTTTATTCTGATTTCATGTCAGAAAATTATGCATATGTATCTTTTTATACAGTGTATGCACTATGTGGCCAAGTATCTAGATAGAACGACTATGTTATGCATGGACACTAGATTCTGGATTCCTTATATAGAATATATGTGGACTTAGGTGACGATCCACCTCTGCATTGACGTTCTCTATGTGATCCGACTCTTCATTGCAGAGTGCATGGAGGCCGGGACGCGTTGCCTAGACGACGCAGCCAAGTGACTTCCGCTACCGCTGATGTCAGAGTCGGCCACTCGGCTGATAGTAACACATGCCGGCAGTGTCACAATGGCACTTCCTGGTACATCAGGAGGGCATATACCTGTAATCACTATAGCTAGGGAGGATAGGGGTGTAAGAACATCATACAGGCCTTTATCTATGTTGGCTTTGTGAGTATATTTTTCCTGTATCAATAGGTTTTCCTGTACCTTGGAGTCACCATCCCTGGCTACAAATATAAGTTGATATTTGGAAATACGTAGGTCTGATACATCTCTGGGGAATTCTGGGTAAACTGCATTTATTTATATAAAGGTATTAGTGGTGTACTTTGAGGATAGGTTTTCCTATCTATTACTGTATCTGGAGTGACGGTGTAGCAGTGTCCCCCCTTCCCATCAGGATATATATCCAGGCTCTCTATCAATTGGTGATACATACATACATATACATACATACATATATATTGTGGATATCTATATATATATATATATATGCTTTAGATTTACTAGCCATACATACTGTATGTTGTGAATATCTTCTCTTTTTGTTTCCCAGCGCATGTAATTTCCATCTCCCTGATGAACACTTAATAATATGTGGGGAAAATGTGTTGGAGTTCTTTTGAGGGGAACTTTTTGATGTAACACTATAGAATTAATTGGCTATAAGTTATCTATAAGATTTGATGAAGATTGTTTCTTTCTAAAAACTCATCATGATGAAAGTTGATAAAATCTAAGCAATTTCTTTCAGCATAATTGTTTTTCCACTGTGCCTTTGTGTGTTTTGTATTCCCTGAAATTGCTCTTCTTTTGCTACAAAGGGATTTCCCCTCCATTTTGTATTTTGATGGTATTTTGAGTTTGAGGGAAATTGTACGACTTTATCGAGGGACGGGTTCCCGGTTGGGGTTGCTCTTATTGGGGCAGCTACCCCAAAATTTATAGGAAAGGTGATGTATTTTCTACTCACTTACTTGTTAGGGGAATGAGAGTGCATGGTGTTAGATCTTACTCATCCCCATGTGTTGGATGGTCACGAAGTGGCAGATAAGACCAGGAACGGGCCCTACAGAGGTTATACTAGCCAGGGTGTTTCAGGGAAATAAGGGATTTTTGTCAGTCCTGTCCTTTGTGCCAGGTAATCTTCCCTGTGGCTCATTTTTGTAGCCCCCTGGTACCGTTGACCATAATCGAAGTTCCATTTGCACGGATAGCGATGGATCTGGTGGGGCCCCTGGTGAAATCAGCAAGAGGCCACCAATATATTCTGGTGTTTGTTGACTTTGCAGCCAGATATTCAGAAGTGGTACCTTACTGATCTACCTTGATCAATTCAATTGCCCGAGAGTTAATCTTTTAATTTTTAGAGTGGGATTACCTATGGATATTCTGATGGACCAAAGGTAATGTCTAGGGTGATGATGGAGCTGTGCAGGATCCTGAAGGTTAAACTGTTGCACACCTCAGTATATCACCCCCAAACTGACAGTGGTTGGTGGAGAGGTCTAACAAAACCTTAAAGGGGTTTTGCCATTAAGTAAAATTGACGTGGGAAACTTGCAAACTAAATAATAAACATTTTCACCATTCATCAATATAAAAATTTCTGGAACATTTTTGTTTTAGCTGCTCCTTTAGTGATCCATTGTTTACAGCTCGTCTCCAGGGGATAAGACCAGGGCTGAGAGCTTCTCAGTCCTAGTCGCACATGCTCAGACATCACCTCTCCTCTCAGGCAGCTACTAAGTGTTCAAACTCCAGGTGCTATCATTCTACTCCTGTCCTCTGTACTTCTTAGTATTTAGTCAAACAGGACAAATAAATAAAAAAGAAACCTCAGTGAGGTTTGTGCATTAATAAAGAGAAAAAAAATCCACAGGTTTGGTTCCTGCAGGGATTTGAACCTAGGACCCTTTTGCTGTGAGGTAAAAACTTTACCTCTGAGCTACTCACAGCTGTATACATAAACAGACCTTTCTTTGATTACAGAGAGGAAAGGCCTGGTGATGTCATCCTGCTGGGTCACATGATATGCAATTCAAAAAAATCACACACGCCCCCTTCTGAGCACACAGAGCTGAAGAGCTGGATACAGGAGGTATGAAATGAGATCATGGCAAAACCCCTTTAAAGACTATGCTAAGAAAAGTAGTAGCAAGAGACGGTTGGGACTGGGACTGTTTGTTGCCCTATCTGTTGTTCTCCATAAGGAAAGTTCCCCAAGGCTCCACTGGTTCTCCCCTTTGAGCTATTCTATGGTTGGCACCTCAGGGATTTACTTAATACAGCAAAGGAGACCTGGGAGAGTAAAAGAAACTCCCTATGAAAGTGAGGTCCATTGATCACATGGCCTCAAAGGACATTTTCTCCTCACTCAGTGGGTGTGCTTTGAAACTGTAGTGGGCGGGAACTGAGCAGATAAAGATCAGTCACTATGTAAACAGACGTGCTGACAAGAGTGTAATATAATGTACAGGGCTGGAGGGGGAGGGTGTTATACACATACAGTGAAAACTTTGTGTAAATAGTGACTCATAACTTCTAGCTGATAGAGTCTAGGTGCATTAATTATTGTGCACTGAATTAACCTATTCTGATAGAAGGAGATGTCTTTTTGATAATTTTACTAAATAGACATTTTCTACTGGTTTGAAGACTTGAATTTTTAGATTTACTGAATGTGCATTAGGACCTCTGAGATAATCCAGCAGCAGTCAGAAAAAAAAAAATCTGCCTACTGCGTTATATAGTAGTGGTGCCAGGGTAAAGCATCATGAGATGATGCCCTGACTTCACTGGGACGATGCCACAACCCCTACAGCAGGCACACAGGTTTCCCATGATCAAAAACAGATTGCTGTGGGGGGTGTGACATTGTCCAACTTTCTTGGATGCTCTATAGGCTATTCAGTGTACAAGAAACCTGGGTGATGAAAAATTCAACACAGCAATCTGATTTACAGTAATGGGATAGCTGTGTACCTGCTGTGGTGGATGTACAGCACATACATAAAAATATATAAAGCAAATTATATATTTGTACATGTATTGCATAGATCATAGAATAAGGAAATTATGTTTTTTTACCATGTTACAAACTGATTGGTGCACTGTACTATACACAGCCTGCTGTAGGCAACCAAGAAGCGTTCTAGAGCAGAGATGTAGGGGGCATAAAGTGTACTTATCTGAGAATGATGATGTAAGGATGTACAGAGCAGGGCTGAACAGTGCTAGGAGAATTAGGGACAGATGTAGAAAAGCCCTAGATTGTAACTGCAATGCATTGTGGGACTTGTAAGAAAGAGATGCTCAAGAACTACTGACCCTACCACAAGCAGAAAGTTTCACTGCAAAAAGTGGATCTTATGATATATGAATAAAGAGGCAAAATAAAAGAAACACATGAAGGCAGTGGAGTACTTTTCAATATAAATGCTGTTTATAGTGTTCTATTAAACTCCTGGATAACCCCATTAATGAACTACATTTGTGTCTATGGAAAAGAACAGAAGCTCTTAAATGTCAATTATTCTTTTAAATGTTTCTCTTACTACTACCTCACAATGCTCTCCCTCCTACAGCACTATTCATCTTAATTTCTGGTTAGAATGTTGCAAGAGATAAGTAGCTATCAGGCTCTGTCTCCCCCGCATAGCAATACGATTGTATTTTCGGTGGTTTTAGGATTTTAAAATCACCAAAAATATGATTGTTCAAGCAGCCCCAAAGACAACAATAGAAAAAACAACCTGTAGTCTCCACAGGTTGTTTTTTTTCTCTGGAGTCTCCACAGGTCGTTTTTTTCTACGGAGTCTCCACAGGTCGTGTTTTTCTCCGATCGTCTTTCGGCACCTGCGTATTATACATGTTGTATAATATACTGGCGCTATTAGTTTTTTCGCCATCTTCCCATACAAATAAATTGTATGGGTGATGGCAAAAAAATTTGAACTGACTGTACGTTTTTTGTGCAAAATGTGACAAAAATGCGATCGTGCATCGGAAAAAAATGGTCAACTTTCGGACGCTTTTTGTCTGATGCAGTGTAGACCTAACCTTAGTGTCAATCATAGCTAAGTACACTAACATTTGTATCCTAATTGTTTCTTTTATGTAGACAAATGCACTTCACTGAGTTGAACTTGTAATGAAAAAAATTGTTAATTATAAAATATCGTTCCTGATTACAGTGTTTTTCATTTTTTCTAATTAAAATCTTACAAAATATATCTTTTTATACTTTGAATAACTGTTTGTTCATCCAAACGTAGGTCAGTGGATCAGGTTTAGCAAAAATTTTCGTTACAATTTTTTACATTTTCATTTTAACAAATTTTAATCACATTTTTTACAAATTTTAATCAGATATTTATCACTGTTGAAATGTTATTTTCCTGCTCTCGGCTTGTATTGTACCTTCGACAGTAACCAACACCCGAGGTCTACTGGGTCTTGAGGTGTGCCAAGAAAGATCACCACGAGTTTCTATTCACTGACATGCTACTCTAACAGCTCTTATTTTATTTCTAGCCTGCTGTGATAGGTATGTAATCACTAATAATACTATGATAATTCCATAACTACCCAATTGAGAGCGGGAGTTATCGTAGATGCTGTATTGGTTTTATAATTATCCAATATTATATTAATTTTATATTAATTTTATATTGTATAATTTTATATAGTTTTAGAATTATCTTAAGTTAGTTTTTATTATTTTGGTGGTATTAATTGGGAAATAACGTTTTTCTTTTGGCCTATTTGCAATTACAGTTTGTCTATTACAACTTTGGGCTCGGACATGCCCCTTTTAAATTGGTTTGGCTTGTTACGACAGTTTTGCGGTACATTTTGTCGAGACACTTTCATAAATGTGTCTAATTCTACGAGTCTGGCAAGACGCACCCCCTAAGGATTGGCACATATAAAACTGTCAGGTATGGTGCAGCATGTGCCAGATTTTGCCTACAGACAGTTCACACATTGGTCAGACAGGACTAAGAGGTTTTTTTTTGCTCAAAGCTTGCCAGCATACTGACCCAGCCCTATTCATACATGTAGCCTTTTGCAGCCACAAAATTTATTGAAAGAATTTGACCTTCAGTATCTAGGGCAAATGTTCTGACCACATTTCTCCTAAAGAACTCTGCAGCCCAGTCACAACCCTGCCGCAGTATCCATTGGGATAAACTTTGTACAGTATTCTATGGATACCAAGAACAGGAACATAAAATGAGATGTCAATGGGATCTAACAGACATCATAATTTTTAAGGAGGTGAAGACTCTCTGTGTGCCATCAGCTGTCATAGAACCAGTGACATTAAATTAAAAAAGACTCTTTATATATTCATATTTCAAACTGCCTAACTAGACTTAGCTTGGTGTTTTTATTATTTGCCAAAATTCCCAAAAAATCTTCAGTATAAGGAAGCATCATATTCCCAAGGTTTCATAGAGTAAGTGCTATTTTTTAACCAAATGGCTTTATCAATCATTATAAAAATGGTATTGTTTTATTAATAGTTTTGTATATTCTTGTAATTTTTCTTGTCTATAGGGTATATCAATAGCAGTTACTACCCAGGAAATGTATACAGTGGAGTCACATTTTTATGTCCACTTTCCTATTGTCGGATTTTTCAGGATGTAGCTCATGACAGAAGTCATGTGTCCTGAACTGACTTTGTTGGTATTTAATTTATGTGATAGGCTGTCTTTACATATATCCTTTGCTGTCATGGTTAAAAGGGCAGTTTATTAGAGTTGAAAATGTCTGAAAATGCCTGACATTGTTGGAAGAGCATGACCAAGACTTCCAAACACAATTCTGCCCCTCTAATTCTCCAGACTTGAACTCAGCTGAACATATGTAAAACCACTTTTATCATCATATTAGCTTTATGTATCCGACCTCACATCCACCCTTCCTCCTCTAGAAGCTGTGGGATGCACTGCAGTCAACATGGCTCCAGAAACCTGTGAAAACCTACCAGGAGCTCACTGGGTCACTTCCAGCCTGTCTAGCTGCTGCCCATGCTGCACATGACAATTACATTTTATGTTAGCTGGTGGTCATAATAATGTGACTGTGTTTTTGTTGCATTAAAAAAGAATATTTTTTTTTCAAAACCTAAAACCGGCTTTTTTAAAATCATAACCAAAAAGGGGGGAAAAACCTTTTTTTAAAAATTTGACTTTTTGGAAATGAACAAAACTTTTCCTTTTAAACGGGAGAGGGAAAAAAAGATTCTTAAAATTTTCCTCGGTTAAATTACTGATCTTTTGGGAAAACAAAGAACCCAAGTTGAAATTTAAAAAAAAAACCGTCCCCCGGGGGATTCGGGGGAAACCCAAAACACTTTTACATGGTCCCCCACAAACCCCAACAAAATTGAGGGGGGCTAACTGAAAAATTCTTCCCTTTTTCTTTTTTCAAGACCTAGAATTCAAAAGAAAATTTGGGGTTTTTGTTAAAACCAACAGAGGGCGCTGGGGGTTTCCCTCACCCCTTTTCCCAAAAAGCCTTGTGAATGCAATGCTTCAAAGTGCAAAAGGAAAAAACAAATCTCTACACGCAGTTCTTTGGGGTTGCTCTCGTTTTTTCCCTTCCTGATTCATCTCCCTGTGTATTCTATTTTTAATCCCGCTGCAAATTTTTTTTGTCTAAACGTTTTGGGTTTTCCAAACATCCACGCTAACTGGCTTTGAATGAAATTACCCTTTAAAATTAAATTTTGGGTAAAGTCTGGGGAAAAATTGGGATTAACTTTTAATATGTTTGAAAAACATATTTTAAAACGAGATAAAATCAAATTTGAATTTAAAAAACCCAAATTTTAAGGGTGATTGTGTTTTGGTTTACCCCTGTTTTTTTTATCCTTTTCTACCTCTGCGGGAAGCCACCCCAAAAATAGACTTTTAGATGGCCTTTATAATTGACAACTTTGCAAAAGGCAAGGGAAACGATCTTTTAAAAACATTCCCAAAAGGTTTACATTGTAAAATTCTCCCCAGGACACAGGGTGGGTATACATTATCCCTAGATCATTTTAAACCTAAAAGGGTTATTTTTATTAAAAATCTTTTTAGTAAACTTTCCAAAAACCCCCACTCCCCCAAAATACTCCAAACTGTACAGCCCTTGAAGTTTTTCTTTTCTTACAAAGGGTTTGATGCTCTAAATTTGGGTTACTTTTTTCTTTTTAAAATGTTTTGCTAATCCATTAAAAAATTTAAATTCCCAAATTTGCTTTTTTTTAAAGGGCAACCATCAGCTTTGCCCCAGAACCTCCATCAAATTTTTCAAGGGTTTGACGGGAAAGGGAATGGCAGAAAATCCTGTGCTACTTTTCCCTTGAAAATAACACCAGAGTGGAACCAGACAGACTTTATTATAAGTCAGTGGGGGCCACCAACAGAAATCACGGCAGAAGTGCGAGCAGAGTTTTTAAATGATTGCTTTCCCCCATGTCAATTTTTTTTGTGTATAAATTTTTTATTTGGTAAAAAAAAAATTTTAAAACACATTGTAGCTTATTGGAATGGAAAGAAATGCAGTGTCAATAATCAACCCAAAGTTTTTATTAGTTTATTGTAAACCTACCAAATTTATGCCTCCTTACCAGAAATTCTTTGATGTTCATGCAAATTAATTTGGCTTTTCATTAAAAAGGCCCTTTCAGGGATTCCAAAAAAAATGCACAAAAAGGGTTTTTAAATGTAAAAATACTTAAACCCCAGTGATTTACAGATTTTAATTTAAATAAAAAATAAAGAGGGAATACAAACAAAACTATAGACAGTGTGGATTCATTAAACAAAAATGTTCTTTAAAAAAAGTAATCCCCATTTTTTTCTGATGGTTTGCAAATAGGAGAAGTCAGAATGCTTTGATATTACAAATCTAATAAAATTAAAAACTACAAGCTTTCATTTTCCCAAAAAATTAAAAAATCATATAACCAAAAAAATTTTTTTGTAAATTTGTGCTTTTTCATCCCTATTTCAACAAATGCACGCTTTCCTCAAACTAAAATTATAAAATAGATATCAATATGCAGAATATTGTTTAAAATGTTAGGCTATGTCTCCATTGCACAGAAAAACATCCATTTTTTTTTCAGCGGTTTTTTGTTTTAAAAAAATTGCTGAAAAAAAAAACTGAAAACTCTCCCATAGACCCTTTTATAGAAAAACGTCCTGCCCTTTTTTTTTTCTGCTCCCTTTTTTTTTTATGGGCGTCCCTTTTTCAACATTTGCTAAAAAAGCCAGAAGCAGGACAGAAAATTTTTCTATTGGGGTCTATGAAAAAGCACAGAGTTTTTTTGGGGCTTTTTCAGTGCGTTCTTTCTTTCATTTTTTTTTAATGAAAAAACCCCCCCCAGGGACCCAATCCCACCTGTATGGTGTTAACACCGGTTATACCTTATCAAAAAACGCCTACAAGTGTCCGATGTGTCCTTTATTGAAATGATCGAAAAAAATTTATTTATGCTTTGGTTGCTAAAGATTAGGAAAGCGATATTATCGACAAAATTTAAATCGGCACGATTTTTAGGCTGATCGGAAATTGGCGATCACGTGATATTTTAGGTGACAATCTTACAGATAATCTATTATTATAACGCCATTTTCAGCGTTTACTGTCATTTTGGCGGCCAGCCAATCAGCTCTGAGGATAGGGGGGGGGTGAGGAGGATGTACAACGTCACCACTTTGCGGTGTATGGAATTCATTGGCTGCAAAAATCACGTGACCTCTTTTTATCTATGCTGCTGTATTTCCTGTTTGAGCTCATACTCTGTCTATCACACTTCACAGCAGGACGTATCTCTCAGCGTTTAAAAAAAATAGCTGTTCGAACAGCTCTGATAGTCACTTCTAATACAAGAAACCATCCACCTACAGCTTAGAATAGAGTTAGATTAGAGAATTGCACTTCTTATTTAGTTAGAGAAAGTTTTAAGGATATCTACTGGTGTGTGTAGCTGCAGGGGGGGAATACTGGTGGGGGGGGGGCTGCGGAGTGAGGGGCGGGAAAGGAGAGGCATTTGAAAGGAAGATATTTTGCAGCTCAGTGTGTTCTGTGATTTTCAATTGAAAAAGAATTGTTTTCTACCCCTTTTTTTGCCAGCAGACCTCTGATAGCAGTTGAAATTGTCCCTGTGTTTTCAGTTCTATTGCAATCACTGCATGTCAGTGTTCCCAAAAACCGGCTTAACTTACCCCTATAACTTTTAAATAGTTTTATGAAGTCCGTGCGTCTCAGTTTGGCACAAGAGTCCAGTTGTATGAATTATTGTGTTCTAACAGATTTCCTAGTAAATTACGCTTGTAGTCAGTGGTGCAAAGTCTGCCATATTAATCCATACAATATTTAAATACTCTTATTGCAGTCCGTGAGTCTATTTGCCGCAAAGAGCTCAGTTGTACGCATATTATGTTATACATTTTTGATAGTAAATTACGCCTGTAGTCAGTGGTGCGATGGCCGGCATATGTAATCCATATAACTTTTTAATGCTTCTTTTTCAGTTTGATGTTAATCGTGCATTTGTACGATAGTTTGTTGAAAACTATCAATTGCTAGTCCTACTGGGCAGTTGTAAATCTCAGGGACTGAAGGAAGAACACTGTTGATTTGGTGTTACAGTTCTTCCACCAGACCGCATTTCACAGGTATTTGATAGAAATTTTTTCTGTTTCTAATCCTAGTAGGGCTGTTGGAAATTAGAGGGATTTAAGAATAGCTGTGATTTGCCATCTTTCAATAAGAGACTGTCAAAAACTCTTCCATAACTTTTTACAGTTTTATATTTCTGAACATGGAGTGAAATGTAGGTGGTAAGCGAGCAAAGAGTGGTGTAGGACATGGATGTAGAGGTACGAGAGATGGTGCTCCTTCCAGTGCTGGCGACAACACGCAAGCCAGCGGATCGTTGGTTGCAGGACCGCCAGGCCTGTCATCGCTGGGTCGGTGCCCTGTGAATCTCAGTAACGAACAGCGCTCACCAATCTGTTTTCAGTGGTTAATGCAACCTGCATGCTGCGGGCCAGGACAGGGCATAGTCAATGTCCAGTTCAAGTAAAATGGTGGCTCAAAGACTCCTTTTTCTGGCACTTTTTAATCTGTGGGTCATGTAGATTTAAAAGTCATGCTGCGGTCCAGGACAGGGATAGTCTATGTCCCGTTCAACTAAGATGGTGCTTCAAAGTTTCCTTTTTCTGGCACTTTTTAATCTGTGGGTCATGTAAATTTAAAGGTCATGCTTTCGGTCCAGGACAAAGGGATAGTCAATGTCCAATTCAACTAAAATGGTGGTTCAAAGACTATCCTTTTTCTGGCACTTTTAATCTGTGGGTCATGTAGATTTAAGGGTCATTCTCGGTCCAGGACAGGGATAGTCTATGTCCCGTTCAAACTAAAATGGTGGTTCAAAGACTCCTTTTCTGGCACTTTTTAATCTGTGGGTCAGACAGGTTTAAGGGTCATGCTGCGTTCCAGGACAGGGATAGTCAATGTCCAGTTCAAGTAAAATGATGGTTCAAATAATACGGCCTTCGGCACTTTTAATTTGTGGTCATGCGGGCAAAGGGGCAGCTGTGGTACAGGGGACGGGAAAAGTGAATAGTCTGTCAGTTTTTTTTTGAGACTCTGTTCCAAATTTTTCTTGCCAAAGATGAGCACAATTTTCCAGTTTATTGTTGTGGGAGTTAATTCCAGCTTCCCCCAGCCCTTTTTGGGCTAACAAGAAGGGTTTTTTCCTCTCCCATAACTTTAAGGGCCCTTTGGCGATAATTTCGTTATCGATAGTTTTTGAGCGATTTTATCGACAAAGTTAAATCGGGAATTTTTTTGGGGATAAATTTCCAGATCATGGATAATTAAAGGGTTTAAAAAACTTGCTCATCTATTAATTGGCCTTTTTTTCGGGGCTTCCTGTAATTTTTTTCGGCCCCGAAATCAGATTACAAATAGGCAGGGTGAGATGGTTGGGACTCAGGCTGGATGTGTATGGTTGCGATTGGCTGGAAAAATCACATGACCTCGTTTTTACATAGAACACGTTTTCCCGTTTCAGCCTCAGGGGTCTCAGGCTCATAGGATAGGACCTCGCCGCCTTGGCCAAACACTCAGCGAAATATCTATTTTTGCACGAGAAAACCCCACATTAGCTTGATCCTTTCCCAAATTTTGTTAATTAAGATTTGAACATTTTATTATTAGCTAGAAATTTTAAAGCAGACTACCCCCTGTAAAAATTCCCGGGGGGGGGGGGGGGGGGGGGGGCCGCGGGGGAACACAGACAAAACTCTTCAAAAGAACACTGGATAAAGTTCACCAAAACTTAGTGTAGCATTGTAGGGGAAAATCTTTATTTTTAAAATTTTTCTATTTAAATTTTCCGGGAAAGGGGGACCTGAACTTTTATTGGTAAACATCATTCTAGTAATGCAGGGCTCTTGTTACTGCAAAACTCCACTTTTATTATCATAACATTTCAGATAGTTTCAATTTTCCATTACACCGTACTGTTGATATACCACCTTTTACTTTAAAAAACAAACCAGCAATCTTGTAGTCAGCACAGGGTTTTTTTTGCCAAAAAAACGTTTAACGTAAAGAAAAAAATCACAATTACGGTTTTTTACTTTTTGCCACCCCCCAAATGTTCATTGACGACAACTACTAAAAACTTAAAAAGCAATTCATATTCACCCCAGGGGGAATGAAAGGGGCAAAAAAACCGTTTTTTATATCAAAAAAACCCAAAAGTTTTTCGTGTTTTTTTTACTTTTTTCCACCCCAAGCAAA
>JAODAL010052505.1:0-25929 GCA_025379985.1 Phyllomedusa bahiana
GTCTCCCCTGAGCCTTCCGAGCCCCCGTGGCTCACGGTCTCGCCCTGGCCTTCTTTTTTTTTTTTTAAAATAAATGTTTTTGGGGTACTGTTTAAATGACAGTAAATTTGCAATAAATTACAATAAAAAATTTCGAAAACAATACAACCCGATGCAAACTTACATCCTTTATAAGTTCAATGTGCATTTTTTCCACAGCATATTTAACAAAGGTGATTTCTCTCCAGTGAACCTGTTCTATGGACTGGCATATTGTCCTGCCCCATAATTTTTTCCCCTTTTTCACCCCCCTTTTAGCCCAATTTCCCCCTTCCCCATAACTCAACCAAAGAACCCCCCCCCCCCCTCCCCGGTGGGGTGGCTGTTTGGCTAACGACCCCCTACTTCAAAAATTTCCTACACTCCCTTTAAATTTGTTCCATTAATGTACTCGGGTTTTTTTTAAATGGTTCTAATAGAGTTTTAATCCCTTTCGTGCAGTGTTTCGATATGAACTGCTCCATTTTTGGGGAGGAAACCCTTGCTTTTTTATCCACTTTCCCTCTCCCCCTCCATTTTTCCATAAAAGTCTTGTTTTAAGCTTCTCTAACTTCCTCTACAGTAGGGATCTCTTTATCTCCCTTCTTTACAAACACCTTTCGCCCTAATAGCGCTACATGGCCCCCTTTCGTGGTTACATCCTATTTTCCCTTTTCCTTTCCGTCTGTTTCCTTGCAGTTATAAATAAAAAACCTTGGGGTTTAGTTCTAAAGGGGTTTCCAGGTTACTTCAAAAATTCCTTAACGCCCCTCAAAATCAAACCACACTTGGACAGGTCCACATACAGTGGTACCATTCGTTTTTCCAGTTCCCTTTTGGGGCGGGCTCCTAAGAATTCTGTTTTCCCCGGGTTTCGATGATTTTTGAAGGCATAAATGGAGTTGTGGCTAAAGAAACAATACCTCCTCCATTGTTCTTGGGTTCCCTTTCCTAACCTGTGCTACCCTTTTCAGAATCTTGTTTGTTAGACTGCATCCTGAATTTGTGCCCCCAGCCCTTGAAAAGAGTGGTTTCCGGGGCCCCGGTCTCTCCTACATAGACATTGGGTATTTCTAGTAAAAGTCCCTTACTGGGGGCCTTTTTTGCAATTCGGAAATTCTAATGTTTCGCCAAGTGATTGCAGAGTAGACACTTTGGGCCCTCAAAAGCTCTAAATCTGTTGTACTGGAAAATTTGTTTTTGACCTAAGTGGTATTTTTTTCCTTCAACCCCTCCCACTTAAGAAAGGGTGCCCCCGGGATGACAAAATGTCACCCATTTTCATGATCCCTTTCTGTCCAGACCGCAAAAAAATTTTTTCTTTCCGGTTTAAATGACGGTTGCCCCACAGGGGCAGAATGCGAAAATATACATTGGTCTGTGATACAGTTTTCCTAACGGGGCGCCAATAGCCAATGTTCTCTCCGGCTATACCTTTTTTATGTTTATAGGTTGTAATTTCAACGGTTGTAAATTGAGCCCGGGTTTTCCCGGAGCTCCCAAATTGAAAACTCCTTCCCTGTGTTGGAAAAAAACTTCCCTTCCCAAACCAATCTTTTACATGCCTCCACATGGCGGGAAAATTTAACAACCTAATTTTGGGGTTTTTGCGCTCCCCCCTGAATTTTTCCCATCGTTAGTTTTTTGTAGCTGATAGTGGTCGTCCCCCCTTTTCCAAAAAAATTTTTGGAAAAAGCTTTTAAATTCTTTTACATCCGTATTTGGCAGAAAAGGGGAATTTTGAAAGGGAAGAGTAATCGGCAAAACTCCCCATCTTTATAGCTGCACTCTTCCCAAAATCGAAGGGGAAAATCTTTGCCACTGCCCAATTCCATTTTGATTTTTGCTATCAAGGGGGGATTTCAGCTATAAATCGAGGCTCCCCTACGCTATCTTCATAAATAGGTTATGTGATTTGCATTCATCCCTTCTTCTCTGCTGCATCTGTCGGGGGGCCCCCGAGGAGAACGGGATTTTTTCCTGTTTTTTTAAAACCCTGAGAATTCCCATACTTTCTAACCCTCCACATTTTTCCCCGTTTTTTTTCCACCGCGTTGTTAAAAAATATAGCTTCGTCCAAACGTGATTTTGCTTCCATGCCCTATCTTGATTCCCTGTAAAGACTATATTCAGAGAAAGACCCCAATGGCTCCAGGCAATTTGAAAAGCAGGGGCATGGGGGACAGCCCTCCTGTGCCCTTTGTAATGGGATGGGGGGAGATATAAACCCGGGGGTTTATAAATCTGCTTGAGGGGTACTATAAATTGCCGCCAGATAATTTCAAAAATTCCCTGTAAACCCCCTCTTATCCAAACGCATTCACCCCTTCCAGAACTTATCGAAGGCTTTCTCCGATCTTTCCCAAGAGGCGGAGAAACCCCCCTTGATTTTGTTTTTCTTTATGTCCAGCGCAGCCTTTATGATCAAAATTTTTTTGGCCCCTCCCCTGCCTTTTATGAACCCAGTTGGGGGGGACCTATAAGTTAGGCATTATGGTCGATAGTCTTTTTGCAATTACTTTGAGATTATCTTGATGTCTTGATTAATTTTGGAATTGGTCTTTTTGTTCGGGGTTCAAGGCCTTCCCTTTTTTATTATTACTTGATGTATGCAGTGTCCCCTGATGGGAGCATTTTTTTTTCCATGATCTCTGTAAGCCCAGGCCCAAATGTCGATTTCTTTTGCTAGTCTTAAGAAGTCCCCTGACAGCCCCATCCAGCCCTTTGTGCTTTAGCTGAGGATGTTTTTATCACTTGTTAAAATTTTTCTGGACTATATCTGTTTTTAAATATTCCTTACCCATTTTCTTTTAGTTTTTTAGATGTCCCTTCCAAGGAAACCCCCCTTTGGCTATGTCATAGTGGGCTTTGGTAAGAGCACATAGTACTCTTTTAATAGTCATAATTTTTCTTTGGGTCATTTCAATTCTGTTCTTTTGTCTTTCATTTGGAAATACCTCCCGGGCCCCTACTTATCCTAACGGGTTGGCCACGGGTTTCCCCGATTGTTGCCAAACTTGTATAGGGAGATTAAAACTGCCCCAAAAAGGACTCAGCCTTTTTGGTATAACGAAACTCCTTTTGGCTATTTTTCCCCATCTATCCCTGTTGGCTGTCAAAATCTAATGAAATTGGGTGTATGATTTTTAACATTAAGTGGACAGTTAAATTTTTGGTTGTCGTTGCTTTTTTCTTTTGCTGTCATATAACATAAATTTGCCCTTGGAACCACCTTTTAGTATCCAATACAGCCCCCCGGGGTCACTTTGTGGGCCTATTACCCCTTATTTCCTCCCACCCCCCTAGAAGTTCCCCCGAAGTGGGATCGCCTGAAGGGGGGCTGGGGAATCGCCATAAAATATCTGATTTTTTGGGAAAAAGGGGTCCAAGGGGGGAAAACACGGAAATATCAAAAAGATCGTCACCGATTTCTGCCGATTCTTTCTGCCCCCAAAAGGATCGTTAGCCAAGAAATAACGATTTTGACCAAAAAGGTGTGCATTGAGTAATGGGTGAACTGTCTCTCCTTGGGGTTTGGGTCCCCCATACGTCAGTGAGACCTTGCTTACAAATTCTCTCAATAAGTTTTTCCGGATGGATTTGTACTACTCAACCCCCCCGCTTTCCCTTTCCCCTATCTCCTTAACCCATTGAAATCCCTCCCAGCCACATTTTTATTTCCTTTGGTAAGTGGGGTTTGATGTTGTTTTTAAGAATCCCTTTTTCTCTCTTATTAGGGGGGGGGGGGGGACAATTAAAAAGGTGAGATTTCCCGCTGGTTTTCCCCTAAATCACTTTGATAACTCTTCCCTCATCACTGTTTTTCCCGTGTAAAATTTACAGGGTATTTTTGCTAAAAAAGAAAAATTACCCCCCTTTACCCTTACGCAGGGGAGCCTTTCACTTTCCCCCACCATCTTCTTGAGACGATGGGAAATCTTCTCAGTAAAATGTGATTCCTGACAAAAATTATCGCTTTTGAGATATTTAGACCATTGTTCCTTAGGGGGGAACTAGCCCCCCTTTTTGTTCCATGTAATTATCCGCATACTAGCCTAATCAAAAAGATCATTCGGGATAAAAATAAACCCTAACAGCCCCAAAAATTCCCTCCCCCCCCCCCCAAAAGATCCACCCCCCACCCTGTTAACTATTTTTTCCCAAAATTCCCCACCCTCCAATTTTCCCTTTTTTACAATTGTGACTTCTCTTTTTTGTGCATTCTTTAAAGGCGAAAAATTTCTCCTTCTACCTTTAAGACTAAGATACAATTTTTGACCTTCCTTTCTTTCCCGTTCCTTTCGAAATTTCAAACAGACTGAACTGTAAAGTTAACATTAAACGTTTCATGATGGGAAAACCCTCCCTTTCTAACAAAACATTTTTGAAAGCTCTATATGTTTAAGGGGACTCACCATTGACTCCCTTTAAACCTACCCTTAGTTTTTTCCCAACTCCCTCCCCTGTTATCTAAAACCCAAAAAAAAAGATAGAGTCATCCTTTTTTCGGTTTTTGCGGAAGTCTTTTTATTCGGGACTTTCCTTCTCCCTGGTAGGCGGACCTGCTCGCTTGCCTCTGGCTTCGCCTCCCCTTTTTTTCCTCTCCCTCCGGGGGGCACCCTGGCCTCAGTTTGTTGAAGCCCCCCCTTTGGGATCTTCGGGTTCTCCACTGACCGTATACCCGGGCGGGCCTTTTTCAGGAAAAATCTTTTAAATTCTGGTACTGCAGTTGAATGGGTTGTTGTTAAAATAATGCTTTCATATCGGGAAAGGGAAAGTCTTCGTTTTCTGGACACTTCAATAGGTAATCCAAAAATAAAAGCAGTCTGTCTCCATTTAAATTATGGGGGTTTGTGAGCTCAGTATGGTAGCACAAAGATTTTCATAGTAGTCCGGTACTTGACTATGACCGGCCTTGGACCAACTTTCTGGCCGCTTACTTGTTTGTCTTGGAGGCCAATCCCATGCGCTCCTCCACTCTAAAAGGGCTTCCCTTCCCAAACCAGCGGTATTACCTTGCACAGATGTCTTTTAGAGGTCTGGGGGGGATGACTCCGAGACCTATAAAAATTAGTTTTTTTTCTTTGGAGCGGTTTCCAGATCCTCCATTTTTCTTGCGAAAAACCCGTCCACTTGATTATTTTTCTATCTAGGTTTTTTCTTCTAACACTTCTCTTCCATACGCTCACTTCCCTTCCAGCGCTCGGATTTGATTAGTATTTTAAAAACCCCCCCGGGGTGTATGGCCCCAACCCCGGAGGGATGCTGCTTTGATAGATGATTATTAACCTCAAATGATCCATATGTCTGGGGCCGAAGCTTTGCCCCCTGTTATGGGATTGTTTTGCGGAGATATTAGTCCTGGGAGTATCCCTCTACATCCCCCCCCTCCTGGCAGCCTGTCTTGCTTGATGGGCTTTGTGCTGCAATGGGTTACCCGGGGGCACTGTGCGCTTTCTGGGCCCCTCTGGTCCCCCCCTGTACCGCCTTCGCGGGTCTGTGTCCCCCCTCCCACATTGGGGTGCTCCTGCGCCTTATTGCCGCGGCCGCTTCTCGGGGCGCGCGGTGGGTCGGGGGCCTCTTGATGCGCCTGGCTCTGTCTGCTGTGTTACAACACTGCACAAGGGGGTCCCCGCTCCAAAGGGTCGCCCGCCCCCCGACGGCACGGGAAATTGTTCTCTCGTGATGGACTAAAAAGTGCCTTTTTTTAATGCTGATAGCCGAGGGTTGCCGTTAGAGACTGAGCGGTGCGGGAGCTCTTAGTCTCTGTTTGCCGGCCATGCACGAACCGGAACAGGAAGGGGCCCTGAGCCTTCTGAGCCCCCGGGGGCTTCGGTCTACCCCTGACCCTTTTCTGAGTCCCCGTGGTTTACGGTTCCCCCCCCGGAAGCCTTTGAGCCCCCCGTGGCTTACGGTCTCGCCCTGACCTTCTGAGTCCCCCGTGGCTTACGGCCCTGGGCCCTGAGCCTTCTGAAAACCCCTGTGGCTTACTGCCCCCCCCGGGGTTCCCCCCCCCATTTTGCCTAGTGCCCCTTTTGTTCCTCCTGTCACCTCCATTTTTCTAGGTATTCCCGGGAAAATGGCTGTGCGCCTGAAGTTGGTTTTGGGGTTGCCCCCAGATTTTTTTCGGTCCCCGCCCCAAGGGGGAATTTCCTTTTTGGGGGGGAAATTGGAGGAGGAGGAGGGGGGCTTAAGGAGGGGGGGACTTTTTTCACGGCCCGTCCCCGTTCCTGTCCTTACGCTGGGGGCCTTTTTTGGGGAACCCCCCAAGTCGACCTATTTTCCCTATCGCAGTTTCGGGTTTCCTGTTGCATTTGGTTCGCGGGTGAGCGCTCCTGTAGTCCCTGCTTTCCCTCACCTGGGGATTGCTGTGCGGCTTTCACTTGCTGGCCATGCTGCTCCCCCCATCTTGGCTGTTCCCCTATTCCTTGTAGCTTTATAGAGGGGGGCCAAACACCCCCTTTCCCTTTTTTCCCCCAAGTGTGCTGGGGGGTTTGGGCTTCCTCTCCCAAATCCCCTTCCACCTTGGGTTTAATAAGTGCTTCTCCTCACACCCCTTTGGCCTGACCCTTTGTTGTGTCATTTTTGGGCTTTTGGGTGTAGTCTGTGTTCCCTGTGTATTGTCCTTCTTTTTGGGTGTCCTTGTGGGATCCTCTATGTTTGGTTGTCTCCAATTTTGGGTTTCCAGGGGGCTGTCTGCACCTTTGTTGTAAAGCTTCTTTGCCCATGTTGATGCCTTATTTCCAGCTTATTTTGCTTGCCCGGTTTCCATGTCTGTGGTTTCCTTGCCTTGGGTTCTCTCCCTGTGTTTTGTCCCCCTGGTCATGCCTTGTTCCCTTGCCTGAGTTCTAGCCTTATCTTTGATAAATGTTCGGGGTGTTTTTTTCCCGGCCAGTTATGTTTTGAAACCTTTGGGGCCTCGGGTTTAATCTTCTTGTTTGGCATCCCTTTAGCCCTTTGTCGGCTTTTCTGTACCTGCACAAAATTTACTTTTTGGGTCTGCTTTGTCTCTTTTTCCTTTTCTGTTGGTGGGGGGGGGGGGGGGGGGGGGGGGGGGGGGGGGGGGGGGGCGCCCCCCCCCCCCCCCCCCCGCCCGCCCCCCCCCCCCCCCCCCCCCCCGCCCCCCCCCCCCCCCCCCCCCCCCCCCCCCCCCGCCCGCCCCCCCCCCCCCCCCCCCCCGGGGCCCCCCCCCCCCCCCCCCTTTTTCCCCCTTTCCCGGCAAGGGCCCGCCCTCCCCCTAAGGGACACCTTTTTTTTTTTCCCCCACCCAAATTTTTTTAAAACCCCCCCCAAAGGGCCCCCCCCAAAAGCCCACCCCTTCCCCTCTCCACCAACCCCCCCCGGGTTTTCCCACTATCCGGTTTCATTTAAATAAAACCGAGTCAGTGACAGGTTCGGGCGCTAGGTGGCCCGGCGCTGTCAGCTATCTCTTCCCCTGCATGCGACTCCTGGGAGCACAGCCCGGAGAAAGGGGATACCCACTTTTGGGGGAGGAGCAAGCGCTCCCTGGGTCCGCAAATGGCTCCGGGCCGGCCGGAAACTCAAGGGGCCCCGGAGGGGGTTTCCCGGGACCCGGGAGTGGTGCCATCACGCTGGTGCGCGGCCCCGATACATCAAAACCCCCTGTCTGGAAAAAGACCGGGGAACCGTGCCCGGGGGCGGAGCAAACGGGAGCGAGGTAAGTGGTTTTTTTTTTGTTTTTAAACCCATGCCTTTACCTTTCCTAAACTAGCTTTTATCCTGCCCCCATACCCGCCCAGTACTTTCCCATACCTGCCTAAATACTGCCTAGTAAATGCCTATACCTGCCTGTACTGCCTATAGCCCGCCCATACTGCCTATACCTGCCTAAATTTCTGCCTATGGCCCGCCTGTTCTGCCCATTCCTGCCTATTTCCTGCCTAGTACTGCCCATCCGAATATTACTACCAACCCTGCCTAATACTGCCTTTTTCCCGCCCTAAAAACCTGCCTTTTTAACTGCCCATACCTGCCCAGTACTTTCCTTTACCTGCCTAGTACTTTTCTATAGCCTCTAGTACTGCCTAGTAAATGCCCATAGCCTGCCTATCCTGCCTAGCCCGCCTATAGCCCGCCCCATACCTGCCTGGACTGCCTATTTGCCCGCCTATACCTGCCTAGGATGCCTTTTTCCTGCCCATACCTGCCCAAAGGGGAAACCCATAACCCCCTTTAGCCTGGCTTGGGGGGGCCTATCCGCCCTTTCCCCGCAAAATTTCCCGCCTATAGCCTGCCTAGGTGACCCTATATCTGCCTATTGCCTTTTCCCAGGGGGGCCAAAACCTGCCTCTACCCGGGCCTATAAAAGGGGCCTATACCCGCCTATAAACCCCGCCCATGAGGACCTAAACCTGCCTATGGGGGGAATTTTCCCGCCTATTGCCTGCCTAGGGGGGCATATAGCTGCCTTATACCCGCCCATGGGAAATTAAACTGCCCCATAATGGGCCCATAACCTGGCCCATGGGGGACATTAAACTGCCCAAAACCTGCCTATATCTTTCCCATTGGGGGGCATGATTTCTGCCTTTTACCCGTTTAAATCTCCCGGGGGAAAATGAAAATGCCTATACCCCTATATCTGCCTATGGGGGGCAATTTAAACGCCTATTTTCCCGCCCAATCTGCCTAGGGGGACATTAAACTGCCCATACCGGGGCCATGGGGGACATTAAACTCCTATGTAATTTTTTTTGGTAATTTTTTTTATTTTTAAAATTTCCCCGTGCCCCTGCGTTTTCCACCCAGGTTATACTCGAACAATAACTTTTTTGGTTTTTGGCAAAATAGGGTTCCTCGGCTTATTTTCTCGGGGGCGGTTTTACTCGATATAACGGTATATGATTTTTGTATTTTACTTTTTTGATGCTTTTTTATCAAAAGTTTTAAACACCAAAATTTTTTGGGAAAGTTAAAAGACATGGCTCCCCCCCCCCTCCAATAAATTGGAAAACACTGGCCCGGAGGGTTTTGACCTTTTAAAAGGGAATAAAGTTTCCTTTTTTTTTCAGTGAGTAAGGAGGTGGCCCCTAAAGGAAATTAAACCTTTTTAAACCCGCCCTATAAGAACTAGCTATGTTTTTTTAAAATTTATTTTTGGGGGGAAGAAAAAAAAAATGGGGAACCCCGGAAGGGAAAGTGGGGCAAGAAAAGGGGAGTGGCAGGGCCCCGCGGATTTATTCAATCAAGCATTGGAGGGGACACACAGCCCTATAACAATTTTAAAATACAGGATGTCTGCCCCTCTAATGCAATTCCCTGGTTTTATTTGACCCCTTCTCCTGCCCGGAATTCATGCCTGAGGAAGGGGAGGGGGTTTTTTCCCCGAAAAAGTTTCACGTCCGAGTGCGCGCTAGCCCACCTTTAAATTTCGCCATCTTGCTTGGGGCCCTGGCTTCCCCCCAATCGATGCATGGACTTTTGCCCTTAATTTTTTGAAAAGGGCCCGGGGGGTCGGGAACCCAACGCGGTATTTGCTATTACCATTCGTCCATTTTATTGTCATGCTGATTTTTCCCCGGTTTTAATGCCCGAAAAATGGGTGTCAAAATTTTTAAAAATGCTTCATTTTTAAAATGTTGAAATTTTACCTGGGGTCCAAAAATTTTTCTTTATAAAGTGTAGGAAAAGTTTTTAAATCAACCGCGCATTCCAGAGAGCACCAGGGAGAGGGGTGGGGGAGGGGGGGCACGGGACAGAGGGATGTGTATGTGGTTGAAGGGATTAGCGGAATTAGTAGTGGTGAGTCTGTTCGAGGAGGTAGAGACGATGGTGGGAATGTGCTGGGGGGGCCCGGGTTGGGGGATATGTCCCCGGAGGCTAGAAGTAGCAGTGAGAGGGTGAGTAGGTGGCAGTAGGATAGACTGTAGTTTGGCGATCAGCAGTTTCTGAAATACTCAGACCAGCCCTTCTGGCACCAACAACCATGCCACGTTCAAAGGCACTCAAATCACCTTTCTTCCCCATATTGAGGCTCGGTTTGAACTGCAGGAGATTGTCTTGACCATGTCTACATGCCTAAATGCACTGAGTTGCCGCCATGTGATTGGCTGATTAGAAATTAAGTGTTAACGAGCAGTTGGACAGGTGTACCTAATAAAGTGGCCGGTGAGTGTATATTCTGTCTCTTCAAGTATTGCTTCCCTGTCTGGGTCTCTAAGTCTCTATAGACGTCTGATCCAAGAACTTTTGATAAAAAATATATGAGAAGATTTGATCATGGTTGGTTCTATATTCATGTCTATGTATATG
The DNA here is from genome assembly GCA_025379985.1 of Phyllomedusa bahiana. NCBI lineage: Eukaryota > Metazoa > Chordata > Amphibia > Anura > Hylidae > Phyllomedusa > Phyllomedusa bahiana. The sequence continues at coordinate 10,291 of JAODAL010052505.1, forward strand.
TGTTTGATGTGTACCTTTTGTGTGTGAATGGGCTGCGTGTGTTAGCTTTGCTTTCTGTGAAAGGTCTCATGCCTGCAAAGGGGGGTTGAGGCAGTGTCCTTAGCTGGCTTTAGAACAAAGGAAATTCCTGGGGAGGGGAGAGTGAATCTCTCCATGAATGAACGAATAGAGCTGAATAGGCTATTGAGAATTAGATTTCAGTGAGTGTGTCCTGCTCGTTATGATAGCATATAGTGGTTATTGCAGAAAATAGTGAAAGTTTAGAGAAATTATTTCAGTCCATTGGTTAAGCTAGACAGACAAGATTATTGAATTTCGCCTTAGGTAGGACAACCAGTTTAATAGTTAGGGACTTGAATGAGTGGTTTAGATTTTTAATCTAGCCATATCAGAGGTATGAGGCTAACTAATTTTGTTTAATAGTTAGGAACTTGAATGAGTGGTTTAGATTTTTAATCTAGCCATATCAGAGGTATTATGCTAACTAGTGTTGAGCGATTTTTATCGACAAAATTGAAATCGGCACGGTTTTTATGGTAATCGGATTTTTTCGATCACGCGATAATTTAGTTAAAAATCTGCGCATAATCTATTAATATCGCGCCATTTTCGGCGCTTCCTGACATTTTGGCGGCCAGCCAATCAGCTTACAGAATAGAGCAGGGTGAGATGTGTGTGCGACGTCATGACTGGGATGTGTAGGGTTGCGATTGGCTGGAAAAATCACATGACCTCGTTTTAACATAGAACAGCCCTTCCTGTTCTGCCTCAGTGTCTCTCAGTGTTTCATACTAGTTGGACGTGTGCTCTGCATGTCTCCAAACTAGTCAGCGAAATCATACTATTTTTGAACAGAGAAACCTCTACTATTAGCTGTTAGTTAGATTAGACATTGGAAGATTTTAGGTAGTTAGCTAGAGAATTTTAAAGCCGCATCTATCGCTATAAAGTCACGGGGGAGAGCGGGGGGGGGGGGGGCCGTGGGCGAACACAGACAAGCTCTATAAAGGACACTGGATAAAGTTCACCAAGACTTAGTGTAGACATTGCACTGCAATATCTTCATTATTAACAGTTTGCTATTGAAATATTTCCTGGATATTGGGCAGTGTGAACTTATATTAGGATACACATCATTTTGTTAACTGCAGGTCTCTTTGTTAGGTGCAAAACTCCACTTTTATTATCAGTATACATTTCAGATAGGTGTTCAATTTTACCCATTCCACCACTGTTGATATATCCACCTTGCACTTAAATTAGAATCCAGCAATCTTGTAGTCAGCACAGGTTGATAGGTGCCAAAAATACCTTGTATCATCAGAATCTATAACAGATACGTGTTTTTGCACTTTTGCCCAGTCCAGATTTGTTCATTCAGATAGCGTGCACTTATATCTGATACACCAATTTTTCGTACCATGTGTGATGAAAGGTACCAAAAAAAAACTTGTATTATACGAAAAACATAACTGAGAATACGTGTTTTTTTGCACATTTTGCTCCAGTCAGATTTGTTCATTTAGATAGCGTTGACTTATATCAGATACAGCAATTTTATAGTCACTACAGGTGAATTGAAAGGTGCCAAACAACCTTTTATCATCCGAATACGTAAACAGATAGTGTTTTTTGACTTTGGCGGCAACTGCAGCTTTGTTTATTCAGATAGCTGCATTATATTTTACAGCAATTTTATAGACACACAGTGAATTTGAAAAGGGGGGTGGGGGCCCCCCCCCCCCCCCCCTGCCCAAGGGGGGGGCGGGCCCCCGTGGGGGTGTACAAAGGGTGCCCAAAAAAGACTCGTATCATGCGAATTATAACCAGATCGTGTTTTTGACTTTGGCGCACTGAGACTTTGTTCATTTCAGCTAGCGTGCACTTATATCTGATACAGCAATTTTGTAGCACACAGGTGAATTGAAAGGTACAAAAACAACTTGTATTATAGAAAACTAACAGATACGTGTTTTTTGCACTTTTGCCCAGTCAGATTTGTTCATTCGATAGCAGGTGCACTATATCTTATACAGCAATTTTATAGTCACCACAGGTGAATTGAAAGGTGCCAAAATTACCTTGTATCATCCGAATCTATAACAGATACGTGTTTTTTGACTTTGGCGCATGCAGCTTTGTTCATTCAGATAGCGTGCATTTATATCTGATACAGCAATTTATAGTCACCAAGGTGAATAGAAAGGTACCAAAACACCTTGTATTATAGAAACATAACAGATACGTGTTTTTTGCACTTTTGCCCAGTCCCGCTATGTTCATTTCAGATAGCTGCACTATATCGGATACAGCAATTTGTTTAAGTCCACAGGTGAATTGAAAGTTACCAAAAATACTTGTATCATCCGAATAACATTAACAGATATGTGTTTTTTGCACTTTTGCCCAGTCAGATTTGTTAAATTTTGGAATCAGCAATTTTGTTTTGATTAGAGGGATTTGAGACTAGCTGTGATTTGCCGTCTTTTATAATGACTTTCCAAAACTATTCCCTACCTTCTCAAATTTTTATATTTCCTTCACATTGAGCGAAATTCAGGTGGTAAGCGAGCAAAGAGGGGAAGTAGCACATGGAGGTAGAGGTACCAGGAGAAGGTGGCTCTTCCAGTGCTGGCAAGACAACACGCATGCCAGGATCATCGGTTGCAGGGACCGTCAGACCTGTCATCGCTGGGTCAGGGCCCTGTGAATCTCATAACGAACAGCGTCGCAATCTGTTCTTTCAGTGGTTAATGCAACTGCATCCAAGCAGTCTTACCTCCTCGTCTCCCAGTCCACGGCACAAATGTCATCTTCAGCATCATGAATCCGTCCAACATGAGGAAGGCAGCCAAATGTCAACTCGTGTACCCACCACTGTGGATAATCCATTTTCTGCAAGACCTCTTTGATGACAAAATTGCGGTTGAGGTCAGAAGGCATGTAAAACGATCAAGAGGTGATTTAGTCTGCTCTGGACGCCCGTACTAGATGCCATGCAGAGAAGGAGAAGGACGCCGGTCAATCGTCAAAAATCCGGGCGGTCTGCAACGCCTTGCAGTGCCCCTTGCTTGTAGCCCGCAGCCTTCTGGATGCAGAATGTCAGGACGACCAAGTCACTGTGTTGATGATGATTGATGAGGACATTGCGGATCCATCCTGGTCTTTTCGCAGATTTGCTTGCGAGCGCTTCATCAGTGGCGAGGAGGAAGACGAATGGGGTAGTGTCAATACGGGTCCCGCCACAAAAAGGGAGAGGGCGGTCGCCAGAAGTCGATGATATGATCCGCCAGCCCGGTCAGCGCAAACCCCGCTCCCACTTATTCGCCCATCAAAAAGGTCCAGGACCTCTTTCCAAGCCGGTGCTTCCTTTGAGCAAGCCTCTGATTCATCCCAGCGATGTCTAAGGCCTTTGCGTAAAACGCATAGTAGAGGAAGAACCTTAGGTGTAGCCACACCAACATTTCTAGTCACATGCAGCGAATGCATGAGTTGACATGGAGGCAAACACTTGGCCAAAAAAGGCCAGACCGACGCAGGGCCTCCAACACTGTCACCACCTCTGTCTCTGGCCTCCTCCTCCTCCGCCACCACCAAGCGTTCCTCAGCTGCCCATGTCTCTCAGAGTCATGATCAGGAATCTGCCTCCGCTTCCGCCTCACCGTCGCCCGATACCACCAGCACCACCAGGAGGACCCATCTACCCCTTCTCCTCGCCAGTTTGACGACGGAGCCGTCAGCGGCTGATCTAGCAGCCAGCTTTGTGCTACCAGGTTTGGGAGCAGAGGAAACACTTCCAAACCCAAACCATCCCAAAGCCAAAAGCCTTGAATGTCGCATTGCCAGGCTTTTGGCTTGGAAATGTGCCTTTCCGTCTGGTGGACACGATGGGTTCAGCCATGTCATGGCCCTCGCCTGCCCCTATACAAGATGCCGAGCAGGCATTTCTTTGCAAAAAAGCCGTCCATGGCCCTGGCAGACACGTGTATCTAAAACTTTCATAGCGCGTTGTCTGCATCTGTGTCCGGGAAAAAGTCCATCTGACCAGACACATGGACTAGTATGCACGGCCAAGGCCGCTATATCTCTGGTGGCAGCTCGCTGGGTGACGCTGGCGTGGATGTCTTGGGGGTTTGACGGTGGGCTCTTCAGGGCCCCCCGGCGCACGCTCTTCAAATACTGGAGGGATGGTGCGGGCTCTTTCCCCCAAGGTCCTTGGTGGCATCACCTGCCCAGAGAAACCAAGCCGTTTTGAATTAATCTGTCTTGGAGACCGTCCCACACAGGTCAAGAGCTGTGGACGGTCTCCGCAACGTGACGAGCGCCTGCGTGGGGTGCCAATGATCACCATGTGCAGGCAAGGTGGTGTCGCCACGATAACGGGCCCCCCACGTCCAATTGCCTGCCACGGCCTCCCTAAGATGGTGTCTCGGACGCCAATCCCTTGCCTCCCGGCATCACGCACACATCGCTCCCCCGCCGTCCGTCAGTACAATTTCTACCCACCCCCCCTGAGCTACACCCCCGGTCACGCGGCATGGCCCTGCTGAAGATAGCTCGAGGTGCGCAGCGATTCGCCCACTTCCGCCGTTCGCCTTGCGCACGCCTGGCCCAGTGTCCCTGCGCGCTCCTCATCTCCGGCCATCCTCCCGTCAACGCGTCTCATTCTGTCCTCGACGCGTGGATCACTCTCAACGCATGGCATCTCTTCCACCCCTCACATGCCCTGACACGCGTCTCTTGTCGGCCAACGCCCCTCGCCTCACCAAGACGTGCATCACTCGATTCTCACACGCAGTCACGAAGTGCCCGCCACCCCTAATAATTCAACATGAGACATCTAGCGCACATGGCTGTGGACCACCCCGGACGGGCGGCGCGCGCAGCTCCCTACAGCCGCAACAACTCCGCCCCTCGGCATACGCCCCTCGCCCCCCCCCCGCCCTCCCGCATATCTCCCCCTATAACCGCCCGCCTCCTGCACCCACCCTCTTGGAGTCTCCTCTCGCGGACTAAGAAGCCTCCCAAAATGGCTCCTCGTCGCTGACAATGCCCTTGTCAGATGAGCATTGTGGTGATCTTAGTTTCTGGAACGATCGTTGGACACTCTGAAACAACAGGTCCACCAACGACGGGAGGAGGAGACGGACTCAGATTGCGGAACACGGAGCCTTTCCTCTCGTTCAAATCCACAAGGCCCAACAGTTTCCCAATTTCATCGTTCTTCATTGGCAGTCGGTTCGGGGTCAGAGCTAGTGCAAGGTGGCGATCAGCTCTCAGGGCTGCATCATCTCAGGCAAGTCAGGCTGTGTCTGATGCTGTGCCGGAGGCAGCGGAGGGAGGAGGAGGTAATCCTAGACACCGATGTTACCGCGTCCATTGCCTGGGAAGAGGTTGGCGCGAATTTGAGGCAGGAGGAGGAAGATGAGGAAGATCAGTTTGCTAGTGCCCCTCGACCCAGAGGCTTGGGAAATCAAGGCTCCATCGCTCACATGAGTGCTTGGATGCTCCATTTCCTCCAACATGATCCTCGCATTAAGGCCATCAAAATGAACAAACATTACTGGGTGGGCACCATCCTGGATCCCGTACAAAACAAAACTCAGCACTTTCCTTCCACCCACCCAATTAGAGAGTAAAATGCAGGAATGGAGACCTTGCTGATTGATCAACTGAAACATCGGTGCGTCCTGCTTTCACGTTCCCCAAATGGTCACGTGGAACAACATCGCGACGGGACAGCAGTAGAGTGCCAAGTAGGCGTTAGCGGCAAGCAGCAGGCAAGGTGCAGAAGGCCTAATTGGTGACTCTGGCAATCTTTGTTTACCACATCACCAAGCATGCAATGCAGGGCACACATACAACACACAGAGATCAGCTTATGACATGGTGGACGGGGGGGGGGGGCTATCTGCGTCTCAACACCGATGTTTTTGTATGTGTGTTCCGGACCCAATAGACTTTGGGATCCAAAATGGACGAATGGGCCCGAGCTGGCTATCACGGCCATAGAGGTGTTGTCCTGCCCCTGCAGGCCAGCTTTCCACAGATAATGTGGACGTTTGACTTTCATCAAGATGATTCAGGCATGGATCTCTGATGTGTTGTTGCCCCTATTGCGAGGTCCCCGATTAGTTGCCGGTCTACTTCACATTCTCTTCAACAGAAAGGGTCCTCTGAAAATGTTTTAAAAGGTTCATTTTTCCTGGCAATTTTTATTCTCTTTATCCCAACAGTTCATTTTTGTGGTTTTGCTGTGAGGAGACTGGAAAAGACAGCGAAGGTTTTATGACAACACCGTTTTCCATTTACTCATTTGTCTTAGGAAGTTTTCACATTGTCAATGGTTTTGAGGTCATGTGCTGTGAGATACAGCTTAATTATCGTCCTTTGGAACAGAAATGTGGCATTTAAGTAGCATTTCCCCGCAAAATTTTTAATGTGGCTGAGAAAGTCATTTTATAATTTTTTGGGGTCATGTAGCTGTGTGATACAGCAATAAGCATGGTCCTTTGGAACAGAAATGTGGCGTCTAAGGTGGCTTTCTCCCTCACAATTTTTTAAACAGTGGCTGAGAAAGTACATTGTTATAAGTGTTTGGGTCATTGCTGCTGGGACATGCAGCACTTATACAGGTCCTATTATAAAAAAATGTTGTTTCATACAGAATTGTTGTTCACAATTGTCCCAAAGGTGCTCAAGGGTCATGCCTTTGAACTTTTGGGGGCATTTTGCTTTGAAATGCAGCTTACTACAGGTCCTTATATAAAAAAATGTTGTTTCTAAACAGACATTGTTGTCACAATGTCCCAGTGGCCTCAAGGTATGCTTTGTAACTTTTGGGGCCATTTTGCTTTGAAATGCAGCTATACTTACAGGTCATATTATAAAAAAAAGGTTGTTACTAACAGACATTTGTTCTTCACAATGTCAAGAGTGGCTCAAGGGTGATGGTGTCTGTTCAGAACAGAATAGGTAGGACCCTGTTAATGGACACATATTGAAATGATTGTTTTTGCAAGATCTTTACATAGCTATCATCCTTGTATTGAGACAACCCATTTAAACCAATTAAAAAAAGAGAAACAAAAGACAGGTGGGATTCCATCTATTTTAAAAATGTGTTTTCTAGAATTAAAATACTAAAAAACTTTGATGTCCAAATAGCTGGTAAAAAATTCCTATGAATTGTACAAGGGAGGTACAGGAAAACTTGAACCAGATGTAGGATATTCAGTGACTTTGGAGTATGGAGCACGGCAGGAAAACGTACAGAGACAATTCCTCCAGCACGTTGAGTAAAATGAGAAATTAGACTGCCAAGAAAAAAAGGGCATCCTGGGTGGAAACAGGAGCGCTTTAACCCCAGTATTTCCATGAAGGCTCAATTGGTCCGACTCATACGGAGGGGCAAGCGCTACCAGGTTGGATGAGTTACTGAGGAAGGCTGGAGTTCTCACATTCCGCTTCCGCATCTGTTCAGCACGACAGTTTTCGTTGCTGCGTCATCAGGGCATTTTAACCTGTGTGTTAATAGGACGACGGACGCCAGCTGGGGCTCTCACCGCACCACTGTAACTCCGGCCCTGGGTCAATGTGTGGACAGGCCAGGTGTAGTCAATGTCCAGTTCATCTAAAATGGTGGTTGAAAGACTACTTTTTCCGGCACTTTTTAATCTGGGGGTCAGACAGGTTTAATGGTTCTTATTGTGGCCAGGACAGGGACAGTATATGTCCAGTTCAACCTAAAATGGTGGTTGAAGGCTCCTTTTTTCGGCACTTTTTAATGGGGGGTTCACTCAGGTTTAAGGGTCATGCTGCGGTCCAGGCAGGGTTTGTCAATGGTACCAGTTCAACTAAAATGGTGGTGAAAGATCCTTTTTCGCACTTTATAATCTGGGGGTCGAAGGTTTAATGGTCATCCTGCGGTCCAGGACAGTTCTAGTCAATGTCCAGTGAAACTAAAATGGTGGTTGAAAGACACCTTTTTCCGGCACTTTTTAATCTGGGGGGTCAGACAGGTTTAAGGGTCATGCTGCAGTCCAGGACAGGGTTTGTCAATGTCCAGTTCAACTAAAATGGTGGTTCAAAGACTACTTTCTTCCGGCACTTTTTAATCTGTGGGTCATGCAGGTTTTTAGGGTCATGCTGCGTTCCAGGACAGGGATATTCAATGTCCAGTTCAAGTAAAATGATGGTTCAAATTATACTGCCTTCTGGAACTTTTTAAATTTGGGGTGATGAGGTTTAAGGTTCATGCTGTGGTACAAGACAGGGATAGTGAATGGTGTGTGACTTTTTTTCTGTGGCTTTTATAGCCACAAGTGTTGTGCCTTAGATGTAGCAGGTATCCATTTGACTGTTGTGGCTGTTAATTCCAGCTTCTCCAGCCCTGTTGGGGTGTAGGAATGAAGGGGGTTGTTGCTCTCCCATAGACTTTAATGGTCACGCTCATAATCGACTGCTCACTATCGAAAAACCTTATCGATGGTGGCCGACTATCGACTATCGCCCGATGTCGATAGCCAACGTAATCGCTCAACACTAATGCTAACTAATTGGGTGTGACGACACCGTAGAATTTGGGACGAGTAATGGGTAACTCGTTGGGCAGTGAAAAATTATCTCTAAAAGGAAAGACTGCAATAGAAATTGTAGAGGAAAGAGCAGGAAGTTAGAAACAGTTGGAAAAGACTTCCGGGGGTGGGACTACTGGATGTCGCCGCGTTTTATCTCTGCTCCGTCTCGCAGCTCCACACCGGAGAGCTATTAAACCTGCTAATCAGCCCCTAGACTCGGCTGAGAGGGCTGCAGGGACACTTTAAAACCTGCAGCACCTGATGCACCTGCGACGGAGCTGCTGAGACTTACCCCGGAGGTCATAGAAATTAAGCAAGATTTCAGCAAGCCTTGCCGCGGGACGCGGTGGCCATCTTAAAAAGAACGACGAACCTCCTCGAGCGCCAAAGCCTGACACCAACCGCTCAGAAAAGAAAGGAAACAACTCGCCCGCAATCCCGGGACGCTCCCCGATCCTACCTGCTCGAGGACCAACCCGAACACCAAAAATCAGTCTTCCGTGAGTAATCTTGTCTGGTGAGCCGGGGGCGCACAGCGGTTACCGTGCTCCGCGGGCAGAGGACACACTCTCCATCACCCGTAGTGACACTAGCTACCCAGTGGGGCACTCCACACCGCAGAGCAATCCGCGGTGGACTGCCACGCAGAACATTCCGGGTCGCGGAGTAGACCGCGGAATAGATCGTACTGACCCGAAGTCCTGCCTGCCTGCCGTCGGCTGTCTCCGGGCGCGACGCCAAGCATCCCACACAGCGCCACTATCTGCATCGCGGGGCTGACCACCTCCACCCGTTGATCTAACCGACCCACATAAGGGAGCCGTTCGCTTGGAGACCCGGCCCCAGCTACCTAACACCGAGGGGTCCACGACCGTTAACAGAGGGACTCACTGCTCCACGCTGTGACCGCGCTCATAGCTGTTGATCTCCGCAGCTGCACTCCCTACCCTGCCTGCCGCCAACATCCGAGAGTGGAAAATATAACCACAAGGCCCTCAAGGCAGATATAGAGATTGCCAATAGCCTCTACGCGATCAGGGATAACAGTTCATAGCCCTGTCTATTTCACCCCTAAGCTCCTCTCTGACTACGTGTGACAGGATCTGTGACCACCCCAGGCTGAAACTGTTATACCGCTTCTAAAGACACCTTTCAGCGGACCTAGTGATTCTCATCCTTCAGAAACCCACAACATCGAACTCCACTAACTCACCCCTTCAATCCACTTATTTAATTTACCACAAGCACCATACTTACCCCCCCTCTTCTTCACCCCCCCTCACCAAGGCCTTAGGCGGGAACAGCCTCCATCTTACCTGACTCCAAGCCGTCATTTCGGCGGGAACCGCCGCCATCTTGGGGTGATCCCACCGCCCTGCTGTAATCCATATTGTAGGGACCCTGAACGAGGCACCCACTTCAAAGGGGACCATAGATTATAGATCCATTGCTGCGACCCTACGAGGGTACAACCCATCTGTGTCTCTGCCGGAGCATTTACTCCCCCTCTTCATTCCTTCATAAAGCGGAGTAACTTCACTACCAGTCTCATTATCAGCATCTTCCTAACCTGCAACGACACCTAGTGGACTTGCGTGGTACTTGTGCACCAAACACCGGCCCTATTTAAATCTACATTATCCCTGCTCAACAGGGACACCTTGTGGAAGAACTCACCTACTACACCCACTTCTACCGATTACCAGAAGCCATACACTAGAGAACAATAACCTATTACCTCTGACTTACCTTACTGGTTTTCTCTCCATCCGGAAAAGGAATAAGTAACCTAGGCTTGCACCCAAATTACGCCCTCCTTTATCATCTATACTTGATTGATCCTAGACTCAGCCATAACTCGAGAACCGCTTACTGACAATCTCCTAAGAGAGTTTCACCGTTTGCCTGCGGGGGTTGTTCTCCCACCCTACTAGTGGATTCAACGCTTTACAGATCACTTCTCTCCTGACCCATAATGTAATTCCATGACTACACATGGTCAACCGTCCAACGCTAACCCTACGCCCTAATACATCCCGGTGGTCATGAAAAAGTTTCTCACTCCAGGCTCCTCGACCAGGCCATAAAAACAACAAAAACAAAAACCACCGACCTCAGCTAGACGAGCGGGTCCAACTGCTAACTTACGCTCCAAAACTAAAGATCTGATCCCGCACCAAATAATGATGTCGACCCCTCCACACTCTGCTTCTGTGGCAACACCATCAGAGGAAAACCTCCTATCGACCAAATGGTCCCCATCATCGAGCCCATCAGGTTCTTCTCCACGCGAACTCTCCCAGGCGGCATCCATAGCCCAAGAGGTTTCCAACACACTCATGCCCCTTTTAGACAAAAGACTTGATCTCCTCCAAGCTTCGGTCAACTCGGCCTTGAACCAAATAACTAATAACGCACAACGACTCACCGAAGTGGAAACCCGCACCTCCTCCTGCGAGTCAGAAATACTCCAAGTACAGCAAGATTCTTCACAGCATGACAGACAAATCAGATTACTGCAAGAGAAAATAGAAGAACTGGAGAACCGAAGCCGCAGGAGCAATCTCCGGTTCATCGGTATCCCGGAATGTTTCAAGGGGGAATCGCTGGAGAGATTTGTTGCTCAGGAAATACCAACCGTCCTGGGCCTAACCTTCTCTCAGATCTTACCTGTCACAGAACGAGTGCATTGCCTGAGAGCAGTAGACCAAGCCAACAATGCGCGCCCTAGACCAACTATAGCCAAATTCCTCCATTATGTAATGAAGGAGCAGATCCTGCGAGCGTACCGGCAGCGAAAAGTCCTGGAAGTGCAGGGCCACAGAATTCTGGTATTTCAGGATTTTTCTGCAGCAGTCACGCTAAACGACGCCTGTTTTCGCCAATTTGCAAATACCTGCTAGAGCAAAACCACAGATTTCAACTACAATACCCGGCCAAGTTGAGGGTAACAGTCGATGGCCGTACGCTATTCTTCACAGACCCCACCCAAGCGGAAGCACACTTCCACCGGAATCAAATGAACCCGGACGGTTGACCATCCCATTATGGGCAATCCAGATGTTGTTGTTTCTGTATTTTCTTTGCCTTTCTAAGAAGTATCTAATGTATTAGATATCAATATGTACTGCGATGAGTATTCTGTTTTCAAATTGTTTGTATTTCTTACATGTTATTTTCATGTTCTAGTTATCCCCCCCCCCCTCCCCTGAGGACTCGTGGAACATCTCAACCTCGCGATGCACCAGAAAGCCTGCTCGCTGGGACAGGCCACCTGGGTTCCGCACGGAAACAGGACCTTGCACCCGCTCGCCTAGACAAGGGGTAGGATGAGTACTTTATCTAATAATACCACCACCAGCACCATAACACAGGACACTTTACACCTGACCTCCTGGAACGTAGCAGGCCTAAAGGATCCCATAAAATGCAGGAGAGTAATTACCCACATCAAAAGATTTTGCCCAGACATAACATTCTTGCAGGAAACTCACTGGCAGAAGGGGGGAGCTAACACCCTAAAGGCCCCTTGGATCGCACAATATGATGCAGCGAATGGCCCCTCTAAAACGAAAGGAGTCGCCATAATCTTTAGTAATTCCCTTAGGTACAAGGTGCTTGAGGAATTCGCAGACCCGGAAGGTAGATTCTTGTATATGCTAATACAATTCAATACACTCAAGCTCACCCTAATGAATGTCTATACCCCTAACATTCACGAATCTGATTGTCGGCGGAGACTTTAATGCTGCCCTCTCCCCGTGCCTGGACAGATCATCTTCCTCGACCCATGATAGTCGACCTGCACAAAGTATACTGCACCTAATGCACAACCTAGATCTGCACGATCCCTGGAGGGTGCAACACACAACAGAAAAGGACTACACCCACTACTCATCAGTTCATCATACAATGTCATGCATTGACTATTTTTTGGCCTCAAACTCTCTAGCTAGCTATATACACTCCTCTCACATCGAAGAAATTCTGATTTCGGATCATGCCCCCATCCGATTACAACTCTGGCTAAACCAACCAGAAGTAAGGAGCAGAAATTGGAGATTTCCCTCATACCTGGCCAACTCCACAGATTTTCAGTCATACCTCAAAGCAAATTGGGGCAACTTCATAGATGACCATTTATCTTCACCCGTGCCAACCTCTTTATTATGGCAAACATCAAAAGCGGTAATGAGAGGCCACACAATTGCTTATGTGGCCCTTAAGCGCAAACGGCAGCGACAAATATATACCACATTACACAATGACATGCTAACAGCTCATAGAAGATATCTAGACCACCCAGGTGAGGAACACAAACAAGCATACCATGAAGCAAAACGACTCTTAGATGCCCACACGCTAGCGCAAGCCAAATGGCAAACACAAGCCACCACGTATCATTTCTTCCGATGGGGGGGGGAGATCGGGTAGACTACTAGCACGCCGGAATAGTCCCCAAGTCGCTAAACAATATATACTCAAGGTCCGACATCCCCGGACAGGTCAGCTGTTAACTAGCAACAAAGACATTTTGGAGGCTTTCACCTCCTTCTACACCAACCTGTACACAGAACATCCGTACGACTCCCTGGCGACTTGGGATCTTCTCCAAACATCCAATCCCCCCAAACTGTCGTTAGAACAGCGGGAACAACTAGCTGCCCCTATTACTACTGAGGAGGTGGAGAGGGCCATTAATACCTGAAAAATAATAAAACACCAGGCCCCGATGGTTTGTCGGGAGAGTATTACAAACTTCTTAAGATGGAACTGGTTCAGACCTTAACTCTACTGCTGAATGAGGTTTACGGGGGGGAGGGGGGGGGGGCACGGTGGGGGGGGACTTCAAGGAGGCACGAACAAAAGTAATGCCCAAACCAGGCAGAAATCTGGAGGATGTCGGGTCATACCGCCCTATCTCTCGACTGAACACGGACTATAAGATACTCGCAGCAATACTGGCAGACCGACTCCAACTCTTCCTGCACTGTCTTTTAACACCTAACCAACTGGGCTTCGTTAGGGGCCGACACTCTACTAAAGGTATTAGAACCGCTGTAGCAGCAACAGTGATGTCTGCACTGCGTGGGCACCCAACCACCATGCTCCTCAGCCTAGATGCTGAGAAAGCATTCGATTAGGTCTCCTAGGGGTTCCTCACCACCTCCCTCCGTGCCAGAAATTTTGGAGACACATTCATACATTTCTTACAACGGGTGCAAGCACACACGACCACATTCCTGATGATCAACAACATCAACTCATCTCCCATACCTCTTTTTAGAGGAGCTAGACAGGGCTGCCCCCTTTTTGCCCCTATTATTTGTTTTGGCCCTAGACCCCTTTTTTAAGGCATCCCCCAACCCCGGGAAAAGGTTACCAGGGCATAACCATGGGGCCCCCGAGGAAATTAAACTCTCAGCCTTCGTGAGACCTTTTTAAATTTTTTTTTTCTCCCAAAAAGAGTTTTTGCCTACAGGGAAATACTTTGCAAAAGATAGAAACCAAGGGAGCACTGTCTGGATTTAAAATCAACCCTTTACAAAGTGGGGAGCGTTGTTACTAAATGGCCCGCAACGACCTAATGGACCATCTTGTTCCCGCTACAATGGGGAAAATCTCATTTCTCCTTCATACCCCTGGGGGTACAAATTTTTTTTAATCCTTTATAGGCAGGGGTAATCTCTTGGGAAATTGATAATTTTCTAGGGTTGTTTTATACTTATTTCAAACCTTTTCCTATCCCCCATCCCCCCCGAAAGACGTAAAAAAAATCCTTTTAAAAAACTTTTTAACAACCCTTTATTTTGGGAGGGAAAAGGGGCCCGAAAAAAAATTGCAAAAGGGGCAGTGTTTACAAAAGTATAAATTTCCCAAAATTAAACATAAATATCTCGGCAAAATTATGCATATTACAAGGGCTGGGTTCCCGGGCACCAAAACGAAGCCCCCCAACTAATCTTGAGAAACTTTTGCCCCAAAATAAAGCCTAACAATTAAAATACACAGGGCCGGGGTTTTTTGCTCTCTCGCCCACGATAAAAGGGAAAAAACCCCCTGGGGACCCTGGAAGGGATGGATGTTGGCAAAGGGGGAAATTGTCTTCTACTGGGAAAAACACTCACTAAAACCTCATTTTACACAAAACCCCAAAAATTTCCCAAATTTGGTCAACCCCCACCCACTTTTTTTTAAAAGCTGGTTAATTTTAGAGGGACTTCGGGGCCCATAGGCAATTGTAGTTTGCCCAAAAAAAATCAACACTTACCTTCAATGGGGGCCCCGCCTTTAAAAACGATTTTGGGTTTTGACCACCCCCTTTCCCTTTATATGCAAAATTCGCAAATTTCGCCTTAAGGGGAAATTTTGGGAAAAGCCCTCACCCAGATTAAAAGGGCTCTTTATCTCCCAAAATAGTAGAACCCTCCACCCCCCTTTGGCCGTTTTTTCACAAATATTTAAAAAAGCTTTCCCAATTTAAAACCTCTTGGGGTTTTGAAGATTGGGGACGGGGATTTGAGGGAAAATGGGGAAAAAAGACATTGGGCCCCAATTTTAAACCCTTTAGGGAAAAGCTTAGTTTCCCCCCCAGAGGCTTTTAAATACATACCCAGCAACTTCCTTTAAAGGGGGAAAAAATCCCCCAAAAAACCTACAAATGAGGGTATTTTTTCACCCCATCGCAACCCCTTTTGGGGGGGGTCCCTCACCATCCTGCTCCAGGGGCGGGGGAATGGGAAACAAAACCCTTTTACCACTGCTTTTTTGGGCATCCCGTCCGTTCGGGGATTTTGGGGTTCCCCCAAAAACCGCCTTTTAGCATGACCCCTGCGGGATCGACTTTTCCTTTTACTCCAGATTTGGGTTTTTTCTTTTAAAACCCAAAGAGATCCGGGGTAAGGGGTTTTTTTAACACCAAAACGTAAAACTTTCACCTTTTCCCGGGGGCCCGGGATGCAAAAAAACCAATTTTTCCTACATTATTAAAGGCCCCAAATCTTTCCCTACCCTGCGACTCTTTTTTAAAAAAAAAATGGGCATTCTTACTCAGAATGGA